>BRYF01000011.1:14647580-14655080 GCA_030159135.1 Actinidia polygama
GTAAATTACACTTTCCCCTCCTAAAATTTTAGTTATTTTCCAATTTTGGCCCATAAAGTATTTATTTCCACTTTCGCTCTTGACGTTATTGTTTTTTACGGGTCCGCTTTAGAAGCTTAGTTCCATCCAAATTACTAACAAAACCAGCAACGTAGGTACCATGTTATGCTACATGACAATAAGTCATATGCATGGACAGAGCCATACGAAGGCAAGTAATGTCAATTAACCCTATTGAGAAAAAAATTACACTACTATTTCTAATATAATTTAAAAATAATTTTTACACTTCTTGTTTTATCAAATGCATTCTATTTTTTGGCCTTATTATCGAGTGCATTTGGTAAAAAAAATATAAAAAATAAATTACCAAATGCACTCCGTAATAAGAACAAAAAATAGAGTGCATTCGGTAAAAAAATGAGTGCAAAAATTATTTTTCTATAATTTATTATAAATATAATTTTGACCCCACAAAAAATAGTAATTTGTCATAAATTCTATAATTTTGACTCCGCTAAACATAAATTTTAGCAATTTTAACCCATTGAACCTAAGTTCTTATAACCCCATAAAAAATTAATAATATATCCTAAATTCTATAAATTTTATAATTTTGACTTCACTGAACATAAGTTCTAACAATTTTAATCTCGCTTGACATAAGTTCTGATAACTTTGACCCTACTAAACTTAAGTTCTTGCTCCGCCCCTAGTCATAGGTATCACATCCATTAGACTATTTCCCAAACGCACCAAACTCGTACTCTCTCTCTCTCTCTCTCTCTCTCTCTCTCTCATTAGAGCCACTATCAACCACTAAATCAACACCCAATCAATGGAATGGAACTTGCACAAAACACCGCAGTCCCGCCATCGTCGCATCCCATCTACCCCCCCAATCACCCCCTAAACACTGGGATGCAACATTGCAAACCTGTCACTAATTAGAATCAACATGAATAATTTCTCTCCCAACCCTCTTGGTTTCAACCTGGCACCAAAACATACCTTGACCGCGTTGGGGTAGGTAACGAGAGTACGGCGTGGGGTAGTTGCAAGTGGCGAAGTGGGGGAAGTTGTGACGTGATGCGGCTAGGTGGGAGAAAGTGGAAGAGGTGACAATGGCATCTACGTGTCTGGTTCCGTTAGTATTCTAGATGGAACTATGCTTCTAAAACAAATTGGGAAAAACCAATAATATTAAGAGTCGAAGTGGAAAAAGAATACTTCAATGACCAAAGTAAGAAAGTGACCAAATATTAGGAGGGTAAGGTATAATTTACCCAAATTTCAACTATTCATTTGTCAGCATTTTCAGTATATTTGTTTTCATTTTTGTTTTCGAACAGCTTCAAGTTTGAAAAAAACTATCATTTCCATATTATGTTACAATAGTATACACCTAACCATTTAAAAACAGTTTCTTTTAACGACTCGTTTTTCTAAAAATTCTTCAACAAAGTTTAGAAACAAGTTTCCAGGTTTGGAAACAGATTCGTTTTCCTTCTCTAAGCCAAGTACTCTCCTGACTTATAGCATAATTATTTTAATTTCCATATTTTCAATTTAATTATAGCATCATTGAGCTGGCTTTGTATCGATTGATTTAATCAAGAATTATTAAATGGTGAAATTAATGAAGTCAACTTATCGACTGCTAATTTAGCTGACATTCACGTGTGTGTGCAAGCATGGTTGCACGTACGAATATAATTTAAAACAATTTAGACATCATAGAATCTTTGTTTTTGCATGGTGAGGATCCTATTCAAAAAATGACTTGTTCCTATATCTCAGTTAAAACACGATGCGATAAAAATATCGAATGATACGAATCTGAAGACATAATTAAATGAAAGTGTAATGAAACACTATGAAATGGACTGACTGATTGTGTCTGTCAATGAGATGGAGATAGAGGGGTTTTACTGTGTCTGTCAATGATTTGGAAACTTGGAACTCTCAATTTCGAGCCCAAAGCCCAGCAATCCATCAAACTCCAAGAAATAGAAATACTTTCCCACTGACCTAGCTGTTGTTAAAGAATGGAGACTTTTGAGGATAATGGAGACTAAAGCCATGAAACATGCAACTCATGTTTTGTGGATAATGGAGAATAAAGCCATGAAACATGCAACTCATGTTTTGTGGATGATGGAGATAAAGCCATGAAACATGCAACTCATGTTTTGTGGAGATAAAGCCATGGAACATGCAATCCATGTTTTGTGAATAATGGAGACAAAACCCCACCACTCACCTATCTTTATGAATTTTATTTGTGCCCTCCATTTGCTATAAAAAGCCATCAAATGGCAAAGGAAGTATATGTGAAGAAGAATCACCTAGAGAGTAAGAGAAAAATTGCAAGTGTGCAATTTGAGAGCAATTGTAGGGAGAGAAAATAGTGTTGTGTTTGTGAGCCAAAAAATACGGAGTGAGTATTTTTTGAGTGTGGGTGATACACAGTGTGTGTTTGTGTGATACACAATTTGTAAACACAATATTTAT
The DNA here is from genome assembly GCA_030159135.1 of Actinidia polygama. Taxonomy (NCBI): domain Eukaryota; kingdom Viridiplantae; phylum Streptophyta; class Magnoliopsida; order Ericales; family Actinidiaceae; genus Actinidia; species Actinidia polygama. Next base: position 14,650,095 of record BRYF01000011.1, read on the forward strand.
TTAGTGAAAGTGGGTGTAAGTCGTGGACGTAGCCAAATTGGTGAACCACGTATATCCTCGTCTTGTGTCAATTTCTCTACATTCATTCTGTCCATTTGAATTGCATTTTATTTATTCTCTTGAGCCACTGAATCTCAAGGTCCTGGAAAAATCATTGGTGGAATTTAGCATCGTCTAATTTCCCAACAATTGGTATCAGAGCCTTTGGTTGGCGAACCGAAAGCACAGCAGGCATTTACTAAAAATTACTACGCAAAATAATTTTTTGTAATCATCCTTTTTTGTTCGAGTGGGAGCAATGGCGTCAGAGAAAGAGTCTAAAATTTCTCAGTTTGACGGCACAAATTTTGGATTCTGGAAAATGCAAATAGAAGACAGCTTGTACCAGAAAGATCTTTATTTACCTTTGGGTGACAAACCAATGGAAATGAAAGATTCAGATTGGGAGCTGCTGGACCGGAAAGCTCTCGGAACCATAAGGCTATCACTGTCAAAGTCAGTAGCCTACAACATTAAAAATGAGAAGACAACTGCGTCTCTCATGGCGGCCCTCTCCAGTATGTACGAACAGCCTTCTGCAGCAAATAAAATTCATCTAATAAAGAAGTTATTTACTATGACGATGTCAGAAGGAGCACAATTCAGAGAACATCTCAGCGTGTTCAAAGAAGTGACGGACCAGTTAGAGGCGGTGGACATGTCTTTCACTGATGAGATACGTGCCTGTTTAATTCTCGGACAGTTGCCTGAGAGTTGGAAAGGCACAGTTACTGCAATCAGCGGATCTGTAGGAAAGACAAAACTAAAGTTTGATGATGTAGTTAGCACAATTATGACTGAAGAAATTCGAAATCGGTCAAATGGTGCTTCCACCTCGACGTCAGCTTTAAACGTAGAAAGCAGAGGCAGAGATTCAAACAGGAGCGGAGGGCGCAACAGGTTCAAATCCAGAAATGGAAGGTCGCAATCTCGAAATCCCAAAAATTTCAACAATTCAAATCAGAACCAGAAGGTGATCGAATGTTGGAACTGTGGCAAGACCGGGCACTACAAAAATCAGTGTAGATCCCCGAAGAAAGAAAAAGAAGGAAAGACGGAAGCAAACATCGTAGCAGAAGAGACAGACGATGCACTGATATGCTCTTTGGAGAATAAGTCGGAGTCATGGGTGTTAGACTCCGGAGCCTCCTTCCATGCTACCTCCAACAAAGAACTCTTAATGAGTTATTCTCCAGGCAACCTTGGCAAGGTATACCTTGGTGATGATCAGCCTTGTGACGTGGTTGGCAAGGGCGATGTACAGATCAAGCTGAACGGATCTGTGTGGAAGCTAAGGGATGTGAGACACATTCCTGACTTAAGGAAAAATCTGATCTCAGTAGGTCAGTTAGCAACCGAAGGTTATGTCACAACCTTCAATGGCAATTCTTGGAAAGTTTCCAGAGGTGCAATGACAGTTGCTCGTGGCCAGAAGAGTGGTACACTCTATATGACAGCAAACACTTGTGGGTCAATTGCAGTTGCACACAGCAAGGACGATCCAAACCTATGGCACCAGAGACTTGGTCACATGAGTGACAAGGGGCTCAAGATCATGCACTCCAAGGGGAAACTACCAGACCTACAGTCAGTTGACACTGACTTATGTGAAAGCTGTATCTTTGGGAAGCAGAAGAGAGTTAGCTTCATAAAGAGTGGCAGACCGCCTAAGCAAGAAAAGCTTGAGCTAGTTCACACGGATGTTTGGGGCCCAGCTACTGTCTCATCCATTGGCGGGAAGTCATACTTTGTGACTTTCATTGACGACCATTCCAGGAAGGTATGGGTTTATTTCTTGAGATACAAATCAGAAGTGTTCGAAGTATTCAAGAAGTGGAAAGTCATGGTGGAAAATGAGACAGGCCTAAAAATCAAGAAGTTGAGATCCGACAATGGTGGTGAATATGATGACATCGGGTTCAAGAAGTTCTGTTATGAAAATGGCATCAGACTAGAAAGGACTGTGCAAGGGACACCGCAATAGAATGGCGTAGCAGAACGAATGAACCGAACATTGACTGAGAGAGCCAGAAGCATGCGGATACATGCAGGATTGCCCAAGCAGTTCTGGGCAGAGGCAGTCAACACAGCAGCCTACTTGATCAATCGAGGACCATCAGTTCCGCTAGAGCACAGAATACCAGAGGAGGTTTGGAGCGAAAAAGAGGTAAAACTTTCACACTTGAAAGTTTTTGGTTGTGTATCATATGTGCATATTAGTGATCAGGCTAGGGGAAAGCTTGACCCTAAGTCACTAAAATGCACCTTCATCGGATATGGTGGAGATGAATTTGGGTATAAATTCTGGAATGACCAGACCAAGAAGGTGATCAGAAGTCGAGACGTGATATTCAATGAGAGGGTGATGTACAAAGACAGAGATGCACTACAGTCTAGTGGTATAACACTGGGTGATCCTATGTACGTTGATCCAGATGATATCCCAGATAAAATTAAAGTGCAACAAGCAAATGAGAGTCCTCAGTTAGAGGAACAGACACCCCAGAGTAGTACACAACAGACTGATCCACCACAGTCTCCATCTCCATCTCCTATACTAAGGAGATCTTCACGGCCTCTTGTACCAAACAGAAATTACATGAATTATTTACTACTCACTGATGCTGGAGAACCTGAATGCTACGATGAAGCATGTCAGGTGGAGGATGCTAGCAAGTGGGAGTTTGCAATGAAAGAAGAGATGAAGTCCCTTATCTCTAACAAGACATGGGAGCTAGCTGAGTTACCCGTGGGAAAGAAAGCCTTACACAACAAATGGGTGTATCGAGTCAAGGAGGAACATGACGGTTCCAAGAGGTACAAGGCAAGACTTGTAGCCAAAGGCTTCCAGCAGAAAGAAGGAATCGACTACACCGACATATTTTCACCGGTTGTGAAACTGACTACCATTCGGTCAGTTTTAAGTATTGTTGCAGCAGAAGACTTGCACCTTGAGCAGTTAGATGTAAAAACTGCTTTCCTCCATGGTGATCTTGAGGAAGAGATATACATGCAGCAGCCGGAGGGTTTCTCAGAAAATGGAAATGAGAAGCTCGTGTGTAAATTGAAGAAGAGCTTGTATGGATTGAAACAGGCTCCAAGGCAGTGGTATAAAAAGTTTGACAGGTTTATGCAGACAAACAACTATTTCAGATGCAATGCTGACCATTGCTGCTACTTCAAAAGATTTGAGTCCAGCTACATTGTTTTGCTACTTTATGTCGATGACATGTTAGTAGCAGGATCCGACATGGGCGAAATCAGAAAATTGAAGAAGCAACTGTCGAGTGAGTGAGACATGAAGGACTTGGGCGCAGCAAAGCAGATTCTTGGGATGAGAATCAACAGAGACAAGCCAAATGGTACTTTGCAGTTATCTCAGGTGGAGTACATTGGGCGTGTTCTGAAAAGGTTCAGCATGAGTGATGCTAAGGCAGTTAGTACACCTTTGGTTAGTCACTTTCGACTATCCAAGGAACAGACACCCAAGACGGAGGAAGAAAGGAACTTCATGGCTAAGGTTCCATATGCCTCAGCCATTGGAAGTCTCATGTACGCCATGGTTTGCACAAGACCAGATATTGCTCATGCAGTGGGAGCTGTGAGCAGATTCATGACTAATCCTGGAAAGCAACACTGGGAAGCAGTCAAGTGGATACTAAGGTATCTACGAGGCACCACTGAAAAATGCTTATGTTTCAGAAAAGGAGAATTGAGACTACAAGGCTTTGTAGACTCGGACTTTGCTGGTGAGGTAGACAATAGGAGGAGTACTACCGGTTACATCTTCACGGTGGGTACTACAGCAGTTAGTTGGGCATCACAATTGCAAAAGATCGTTGCCTTATCTACTACAGAGGCAGAATACGTAGCAGTGACCGAGGCCAGCAAGGAGATGATCTGGTTACAGGGATTGTTAGCAGAATTGGGTCTAAAACAGATGAAGAATATTTTGCACAGTGACAGTCAGAGTGCTATACATCTGGCAAAGAATTCAGCATTTCATTCAAGGACTAAGCATATAGGACTTCGTTATCACTTCGTCAGATCTTTATTAGAAGATGGGGTGTTAATACTTGAGAAGATCCAGGGCAGTAAGAATCCAGCTGACATGTTAACCAAGATAGTTACTACAGAGAAACTGAAGCTGTGCTCAGCTTCAGTAGGTCTTCAAGGATAGAAGACAAGAGAGTCTCACACCCAGCTCACTGATAGATGCGATGGATGAGTTGCAGTTCAAAAGTCTCCAAGTGGGAGATTGTTAAAGAATGGAGACTTTTGAGGATAATGGAGAATAAAACCATGAAACATGCAACTCATGTTTTGTGGATAATGGAGAATAAAGCCATGAAACATGCAACTCATGTTTTGTGGAGATAAAGCCATGGAACATGCAATCCATGTTTTGTGAATAATGGAGACAAAACCCCACCACTCACCTATCTTTATGAATTTTATTTGTGCCCTCCATTTGCTATAAAAAGCCATCAAATGGCAAAGGAAGTATATGTGAAGAAGAATCACCTAGAGAGTAAGAGAAAAATTGCAAGTGTGCAATTTGAGAGCAATTGTAGGGAGAGAAAATAGTGTTGTGTTTGTGAGCCAAAAAATACGGAGTGAGTATTTTTTGAGTGTGGGTGATACACAGTGTGTGTTTGTGTGATACACAATTTGTAAACACAATATTTATTTAGTGAAAGTGGGTGTGAGCCGTGGACGTAGCCAAATTGGTGAACCACGTATATCCTCGTCTTGTGTCAATTTCTCTACATTCATTCTGTCCATTTGAATTGCATTTTATTTATTCTCTTGAGCCACTGAATCTCAAGGTCCTGGAAAAATCATTGGTGGAATTTAGCATCGTCTAATTTCCCAACAGCTGTTTCTATAAACAAAGAAAAAAACTCATTACATAGAAAATGCGCATTTTTGTTTCTGGTTTCTATA
>BRYF01000011.1:14752580-14755080 GCA_030159135.1 Actinidia polygama
TACACGAGTTTGCTCTAAGTTTATGAATTTGTACCTGAAGGAGTTGATTAACGGAGTTAAACGTGCGCAGATCAGAATAGAGAAATACTGAAGAACCAAAGCTTTTGAGAGAGAGAGAGGAAAACCTGCACTGCCTTTTTGCCGCTTGGCGTCTTGCAAAGCTTTCTCCGGCCTGGTCCCACCTCCCAACAAACTCGCTAGAGAGAAGACATTCAAAGAAGATTTTTAACTGGAACAGCAACAATATTATTTTAATAAACGGCCTTAATATTGATTAATAAAAAATCAAAAACGTAATTAGGTGGAATAATCTTGACTTTTACTAAGGCCCTGTTCGGAGTAATATTTTTTGAATTTATTTTATCAAATTAAGTGATTTTTTATTATATTTTCAGGGTTTCTCGTCAAGAGAAACCAAAAACGTGTAAAATCTTGTTTAAAAAATTTACTAAAAACGAAAAAAAGTCGAACAATTGTCTCCATCTAACAAATACTCACTACTAGTCTCTTATCTTTTCTCCATCTAATTAATTTGATTTCTTCTTCCCCATTTCAAATACCACAATCAAGGACGCAAAGTAAACAATAAAATCCAGATTAGAGTATCAATACCATTATGGTGTTACATGCTGCTGCTGCTCAGGCTGTCGAAATTTCTCCTGGGATAGACAAAATTAAAACTGAAATCAGAACTAAACAAAAACTTCAATCAGTAACTCTTCTAACAGAACATGGTTGATCCAATGCCGTCAGATGAGAAGAGTTATGCCTTGTTCAAAAGATTAAGAAGATATTGAGAGAGAGCATCTTCGGAGAGGATCCGGACCCTGTTTTAAGGTCTTTTTAGCTTACAGTAAGGCATGAGAATACCACAACACATTAGTGCCAATAGCAAAATGAAGAATATAGGAGCATTCCACTCATAAATCTAATCTAAGATGTAATTGTAGCTCACCGTGAATGTATGCTGTTGCTTTGCAGCACCATAGCTTTCTTTCACAATACGACCTGCAACAATCCTCGTTTCACATGGAGGATCACTAGCACTTCGAAATGCAATGTTGAACCTGCAACAATAAACACACAAGAAAGGCAAATCATTGGGCGAGTTAGGAAAAGCTGGATATAGTAACCATGTAGATCATTTAGCGATTCCTTTTCCCAAGTGCATAAAGAATTGTCAACAGTACTCGCATTTCACAAACATTTTGTGCATAAATGACACATGGTACTCTAGGAGTACCGAATAATTTTACCCATGAATATCACCAACAAATACCACTTTCATATAAAAGTATCCGCTATAATTTTTTTTATTAGTAACGTTCTTTTAATCGAAAAAGAAAAACTATATTGGTCTGTTCTTAAAATATTTTGATGATGAAAATAATATTTTTGAAATTGCAAAACCAAACCGAACTAAAGCCCATATGTTGGGTTTAATTTTTGTGATTGATGAGCTGTGTAGTTAGATAACACCAGGAAACCGTACAATTGCGGGCTACCAAAATTTGTAACCAATGGATGACCACAAGCAAATTGCATTTCAGCCCCTCAAGTCTTTCTTATTGCAAGTTTAAGTCTCTATATTTTTTTCTATAAATAGGAAGTTCATTTCTAAGTTTTGAGATATCCAAAGAGAAAGGAAGAAGTGAATGTAATAGTGAGAGACGAGAGTATGTTGAAAATATATTTGAATGAAACTCTGATTTATCAAGAAGATCAATTATATTATTAATAATTCCTGAAGAACTATTTTTCTTATATTGTGTGTTCAGATATGATTTTACTTTTCTCTTCAATATTGCTTTAATTTTGTAACATAATTGAGATTTGTCAAATAGTAATTTATATGTTCAATACTTCAAAATAGGAAATGTGCTTTCAGAATCAGATACTATGGCATAAAAGCATATCTTGTGCGGGTCCCTTTCGTAACATTAAATTAAGAAACTTGCCAACAAAATAAATGCTTCAACAAGCTTGTTTAGTTTTATGTTTGAAAATGACAAGTTGTCCCTTATAAAGTCCGACTGAGTAGTCGGATCTTCCTCTCTTTGGGTTGCAAGTTTAGGGATCAGCAGCAGCATTGCTTCAAAAGCTAAGCTCATCAAGACCTTATGTGAGTCTCTCTCTCTCTCTCTCTCTCTCTCTCTCTCTCTCTCAAATTTTGGTGAGTTCTTATTGGGATTGAAGAGGTCTGTAGTCCATTAATTAAGTCACGGTGGGCCTAAAGGGATGGACGATTTTAGATTTATAGTTTATATAATTAATTTTTAGGAACCTAAAAATTTTATTATTATACTAATTCCTGTAATTTTTTTCCTATTAACATCGATAAGAGAAGGCAAAAAAGGGCCAATATTTTTTTAATTGTCTAATGATAGGGAACTACAAGGATAAAAAATGGTTCATTATAAAACAGAATATTTACAAAATAATACTCCATGAATTTGCATTTAGGATTGAATGGTCATAGCTTCAATTCCATTAGATGAGT
>BRYF01000011.1:14837580-14840080 GCA_030159135.1 Actinidia polygama
TTTTAGTTTTATTTACAAAGGCTGTTCGAATCACACCTTAAAGTGAAAAAAATACACACACACAAACTCACATACCTATGCGCAACTATATGCATATATGCGTGTGTTTAGAGCGAGAGAGAGAGAGAGTGAAGATGAATAAACAGATACCATCGTTGCGGCCCTTGAAGACGTAACGACCCATCTGGAAGTTGCAGTGCTTGGTTCCGAGATGGACTTCAGCGTCCAACATCATTTGAATGTCAGACTCCTTCGTCGACGGAGCCCTCTCCGCGGTCGCCGTGATTGCTTTCTCTCTCCTCCTCTTTCGCTGAACCCTAGCTTTGCCTTACTCAGTGCTCTCACGATCTCAGGGTCAGCAATGCAATGCGCAAGAGCTTCGTTAAAACCAAAAAAGAAACATGCAAAAGCTTTATTAAGCAACAATACATTAATATAGAATACAACATATATCTAATTAAAGAAAAATATCAAAAAAAATAAAAAAATATAAACACTTTCCTAAAATATTATAGACAATTTCTTATTCTATTACGGACAGTTTTCTAATTGAATTAGAAAACAAATCCCCTAATTCCAACAAACAATATTCGAGGCTCAGTTTGTTTTCGTACTCTAGTCGCGTTTATATTTTATTGTATTTGTACATATAAAGAACCGGCCCAAAACTAGTGAAAAGAGTAAAATTATTTTCTTTACAGAAAAATGGCAACTTACTAGACAAGTTTATTTAAATTGTCAAAGAATAATTGCCAATAATTCTGATTATTGCAAAGAATTTAAAATAACAAAAAACTCACAACTGGTGTTAGTTATAATCAACAACTCTAATTACAAGATCAAATATAAAAGATAAATTTTATAAATACGTATATGCACTAGTCGTGAGCATTCGCAAATACTTCTTTTTATATCGTTGAATAAATCTTTGTCCTCCAAAGCATGATTCTTTATATATCGTTGAATACGTATACCCATCGCTATGGGCAAGCGATGGGTAGTCTGTGGTTTAGGTTTTATTTTTGGATTAAGTGGATTTTGTTATGAAATTCTATAATTCTCCTTGATTAATCACAAATTCAGATCACAGTTAGCAATTGTTCCAAATTGAGACAAACTAAAAATATCTGGGGCCTATGCGTATAACTAATAGTTAAAGTGCCAAAGGAAAAATAACGATACTTATGGGGGTAAAGTATAATTAACCCAAAATCTAAAAAAAAATCGAGATGGGTTTTGCCCATGTATAAAGCCGGGTCACGGGCATACCCGGCTTTTACAGTTGGTACAATTACCGCTAAACTACTTGAAAAACCCTACCAGAAGCGAAGCTGGCCATTCCCAAACCAAGCCACTGAATTGGCATGAAACAACAATGGCGATTTCAAAATCGAAGAAACCAGAACACCCTGAAGACATCGATCTCTTGAAATCCGACGTCGCATCGTTTGCCTCCTCAATCTGATTGTCCTCCGCCCCCAGCTCCGGCCTCGACGACTCCGATTTCCGCAAAACCGGCCCTCTCAAACCCCGCAACAAACAGCAGCCACCGCCAAACAAGTCGCCGAAACAACCTAAGTCCAATGACGAAGCAAAAGTTGTTGGAAAAATGGATTTTGAAACATGAGTTTTATCCGAAAAGTAAGAATGTCCTCTACTCGCAAAAGCTTTCCAAAAATATAAAAAAATGTTATATGAATGATGTATTGTTTCTTAAAATGAGCTCACTGAACTAATTGTATGCGGTGGAAAATATACTAAAATCTCAGTCGATTGTGGAATAGGAGTAAAAGAATTTTTTGGTGTTAATACACCATTTTAATGATTACAGTTACTTAGTCATTATCATTGGTCATCAATTCTAAGAAATTAATGTTGTTTTAGATTTAAAAGAAGATCGTGTGAAATATGAGACTTAACTCGGTTTGCAAGGATTGCAATTTTTTATTCATTGTATTTATCCTTTTTTTTTTGTATTTTCTGTTTTATTCTATAATATATGTTTATTCGGTTTAATAAAATATTTCTATTTTTAAAATTCTGTATTACTCTTCAGCATAAAAATCTTAAGGCTTATCTGTTTCGAAGAACAAAATAGAATTGTTTTTTTAAGAACAGATTTTTAGAACTTTTTCTTTTTGTGTGTGTGTGTGAACTGGTTTCTGATTGCGAAATATGTTTTTGTTACCAGAATTTGGTTTTATTTCTGTGAAAACAAGTTTAATTTACAAAAAACTGTTTAAATATCTGAAACTGTTCTAGGTTATATTTCTATGTTCGAGACTTTTTTTTTAGAAAACTGCTCTATAATCAGTTCATTGAAAGAAAAAAAAAATGTTTTAGTTTTATTTACGGACTTTTATTCTGGTTTTAAAACAGGTTGTTTTGGATTTTTAGGTTCTGTTCCAGAATTATAGGTTGTTTACTTTAAAACACCCATTTGTTTTCTTGCACCAGTGTCCTCATACAATTATTTCGATTGTTATTCTCAGGAATTTAC
>BRYF01000011.1:14855080-14860080 GCA_030159135.1 Actinidia polygama
AATTAGGACGGGTCCCACTTATTTGTGAGAGAGCAAAATGGATGTGTCTTATACACACCCACTTTTGGGTGTGTACCAATCATTATTCTACTTTTAAACCTTTCATTAGTGAATTCTCTTATAATTATGCAATGATTATTTAATATTTAATTATTAAAGTAATACCCAACATTTTTTTTCTTTTGTATTAATATTTTTTCTAATCATTTGATATCATAAACGAAATAATTACAAGTGTCACATTCAGCTAAAACCCGAAATGTAGTCATCATAACACGAATGCTTTAACTTTGATTGGAATGTGAACATTGTTATTGCCGACATCCCCCAATGATAAAATAAATGCATTAAACATTTATAAAAATATATCATGAAAAACATATGCGCAAAAGTTTAATGGGATATATCCTTGAGCATATAATCATGTAAGTAGAAGTCAACTAGTTGAGAGATTATATAAGTTAACTTACCATGCAAACTTATTTGAGATATACTTATAGAGAAAACTTTTAATTTTTTTAAATTTGATGAAAAATTTTATATTTACAGACTCTTCTCGTCAAGAGTAACTAAAAAAGTATTAAAAAAAAATAAAAATTCATTAATTTTCTCGACCTTTTAATTATAATCAAAATCTTATACGGGTCACGTTAGAAACATATGATGTGAGTCCCCTACATTTGGAAAATCTAGTGCAATTAATGATGAGTCACATTAGAAACATGGGTGATGAACTCAGCTCCACAAACCCTAGATTTCGCTTCCTTGCTTCATATACATAATTCTTCGCCAATCTTTCGCCGCATAAAGCTTCAAAGCTTGATCTAAATACAATTTATGCACCATGAGATTGAATATAAAATCGTCAAAAGCCAAATCTGTGCACAATCAACTCTGTGATCTTCTGTAGTAGAGTTTGAATGAAGTAGAAACACGAAATAGAGTAATAACAAATCTGCGAAAAGCGAGATAAAGAAGTTGGACAAAGAAGATGAAAAATGTCCAGAGACCAAACCAAATAACACTGAAAAGTTCAGAGACAGAATGGGAAATTCTGATTTTACGCTGCAACCTCTTTTCGGGTTTCTATTTTCAAGAGAGAAAAAGAGAGCGGTCCTGTGACTATATCCACAGAAATATGGAGTAATTACGAAAGGAAAATTTGGGTTTTAGGCAGGAACGTCTTTTTAGGTTTCTATATTTAAGAGAGAGAAGTTATGTTGGCCTAGTCCAAGTGGTATGGGAAGGCATTATCCAGACTTTGGTGTGGGGTTCAAAACTTCACAAGCCCCGAGAGTATAACTCAAGTGGCAAAAGGTGAGGGTGGTGTGATGTCAGCCTAGTTCGCAGTTACCGTGTGAAGGTCCGATTCCTGAAAGATGGAAAATGATCATTGGCAAGCGGAGTTTCAAGGTAAGCCTTCAACCCTGTGCCACTTGAGACATAACCTGCGATTTATCTCCTCCATCCTGAAAGATGGAAAAGGATCATTGGCAAGCGGAGTTTCAAGATAAGCCTTCAACTCTGTGCCACTTGAGACATAACCTGCGATTTATCTCCTCCATCAAAATTCAGGGCAGGTGGGGGCTCCTAAGGTTGGAGTTCAACCTTTTGCAACCTCTTTTTAAGTTTTTATTTTCAAGAGAGAGAGAGAGAGAGTGGTCCTGTGATTACAGCCACATAAATAAGGAGAAATATGGAGTAATTACAAAAGAAAATTTTGCATTTTACGCGGCAACGTCTTTTCAGGTTTCTATTTTTAAGAGAGAGAGGTTCTGTCGCAACGTCTTTTCATGTTTCTATTTTTATGATAGAGGGGTTTCTGAATTTTTTTTATTTTTAGTAAAATTTATAAGTTATTTATTCAAAATTTTATAATTTATGGTTCCTTTTGACAAAAGAAATTTGAAAATACACAAAAATATTGCATTTTTTTAAAAAAAATATATTTTTACTCGACATATAAGTTTATTTTTTTGTCTTTCGTGATTTTTTTTTTTCAAATTTGAACAAAAAAAATTATATTTTATATTTTCCTTATCAAGAATAATATAAAAACTATAATTTTTTTGATCACACAATGAAAATAACTTTATTAAAGATGAAAAAAATCAAAAATCAAAGCAAAACAACTAAGTCCTATTTGGACTAAGTTTAATTTTTTTATATCTATTTGAAATGAGTTTATTTAAAATAAATTTAAGAGAATTAAATAGCTAAGCTAATATATATATATATATATATATATATATATATATATATATATATATATATATTTCATTACCCCAAATAACACAGGTGATTTTTTCCCCACACCTTGGTTCGCAAACGAGAGAGAATGAGGGAGACAAGGTTGACGTGGCCAGATATCTTAGTTGTAGGCTTGTAGCAGGATAAGGGGCGTTGACCTGTCACCATAGAGACGTGCCACGTCAACCACGTGAAATTGGAGCCTGTTGATGTTGTTGTCTCTTCTCATTTTCTTAAGAGAAATGCTAAAGTTTCCGAAAATGTTACCGATGACGTCAAAACGATTTTATTTTGGTGCCAAAACACAAATATTTGTTCCATTGATGGGTTACTGTTTTTGTGTTTTGTGTTTTGACACCAAAACGACGTCATTCTAATGCCATCGATAATATTTTCGATAACATTTTCAGTGACGGTAGCCTTTCCCTTTTCTTAATCCCCGTTAGCGAAGCCATGTGCCCCAACATGACAGCTCAAAACCCAATTATAGCAACCATTTGAAAACTCCAATCAATCCATTATAGAAACACCAAGTCTCCAACGCTACTGCTTATTTTTTTATAAATTAATATAAGCTATGGTTTGACCAAGTTATTTTTAAAAAATATATAATTATTTTATTTTTAATAAAAAAATTGTTGGAATGCTTTTGGGTGATTTAATTAGCTAATTTAGTTAATTAAATCTTATAAACAATGACACTTCACAAACTTAATTTTAGGATAATTCTCAGTAAAAAATTGGCTATATACTGCTAATTTAGTTAATTAAATATTATAAACAATGACACTTCACAAACTTAATTTTAGAATAATTCTTAGTAAAAAATTGGCTATATACTATTTATTTGGTGTTTACTTTTGTATTGGTTTTTTACTGTTAAAAAATTGACTAGCTAAAATAAAAAATAAATAATATTTTTTGAGTTATACTTTATGGTCAAATTTAGTGGGACTGACATGAATATTCTTACAACTTATATGATGTAGTAAACCATAAATATTTTACAGCATTGTTACGGTTATAGAATTTGAATCAAAAACAGTTCTTATAATTCAAAATAAATAGTTCCGATTCACTTGATTATGTGATATTCGTATCTTCTAAAGAATCTAAATTATTTATTTTAAATTTTAAATTTCTTTTTGATCTAAATTATTAGACCGTAGTTTTTCAATATTTGTGGAAAATTCCTAGAACCATTGTTAAAAACCTATTCAAGTAGCTAGCTATAGACTTAGTATTAATCAACGCACCAAAAAAATAATTCAGTAACGTGCAAGGGAAATCAGTCAATACGCGCAAAACAAGACACGTGTAAGTCACGGCAAGCAATTTGGTTGGTCCTTGTGAAGTGTTATATTTCGTTAAGAAAAGCCCATAATTAGTAACGTGGACCCACGTAAAGGAAATCATAAAAGATGGACTTTAGTATATGTGTAAGGGAATAAAATATATATTGACAGAATTTGATCTTGTTAGAGCGGGGCCTCTGTCTTGCTATCGTTGGGAAGTAAGCTTCGTGGACCTCCACGCCAGAGCTCGATGAGGAACTCCGGAACGAGAACACTGTTCGGGCTAAGGCCATCGTTACCGACAAGCTTTCGCTATCTATCAAGCTTGGTATGAATAACTACGTTGAAGCTCAGATAAGGGGCAACGTTCGGTGGTAATCCCAAGGAATGTCAGGGGACAGAAAGTGATTTGCACAACGAAATTTCTTCTAACAACCTCCACACCCAGATAGAGACTCCGAAGACGTGATGATGGGCTACTGACTATGCCGCAGAGGCATGATTGGGTCAGCCATCTACCTACTGATACGGTAGTTGGCGCGTCAAAGTACGCACCAAGTAAAGCTATAAAAGGAGAGTTGTTGTTCTCACCCAGGTACTCGTTATTAGGCCATTAGAACATACATGCACTTTTTCTCTCTACATACATTTTCTTCGATCATCTAACTTGAACGTCGAAGAGCCGTTTTTTAAAAACAGCTTCGGCGGCCGGTCTCACTATTTATGTGTTGCAGCTAGGGGGTCGCCGATATCTCACCTAGTGCCATCTCTTTTTATATTGTAGGACCACCGTAGGTGTCTATCTTCAATTTCTCTTCCATCACACGTCAAACCCACTACCCCACCCCCACAATATGGTTCGTAATTTTTTTTGAATTCATTCCATGCTTATGTCACTGTTAAAATTTAGATTCATTAGAGTTAAAATTATTAGAGTTTATATCCAGCATGGTCAAATTTGTCAAAACTTATGTTCACCAGAGTCAAATTTGTAGAATTTATAGAATTTAGGGCAAATTACTATTTTTTGTGAGGGCAAAATTGTAAAAACTTATATTCAGTGAGGTCAAAATTATAAAATTTATAAAATTTAGGACAAATTACTAATTTTATGTGGTCAAAATTACAAGAACTTATAATCAGTGAGGTCAAATTTATAAAATTTATGACAAATTAATATTTTTTTTGGGAGTAAAAATTATATTTATGATAAATTATATTAAAAATAGTAATATTTTTTTTTAGTTAGTTAATTAACTACAATTGTCCTAAAATAACTCCGTCCATGCGTCCAATCTATGTGCCAACCAACTACGCAAGTGTGCGAAGAACTCAACAGCACGTGAAAAACAACTCAAAAGCTCTAAACTTTCCAAAATTTAAGCATTTAACAAAAGCATGTTACAGGGCCCACAACTCCGATTCGAGTTTGTGGAGATATATCAAATATTTTTT
>BRYF01000011.1:14877580-14882580 GCA_030159135.1 Actinidia polygama
GCAAGAACCATGAGCCAAGCCCGGCCAACCAAACCGAAAATCAATTTTTTTTTTGGCTGATTCAAGGCAAGCAATCTAAAATGCAAAGAAATTTTGATCCAAGACCGGCCAGTCCGTCCCGGCCAATCCCGACCAAAAACAAATCAAAAATCTATAAATAAATAAAAAACTCAATTCATGGGGCCGGCTTAGCTAAGCTTTTGGATTTTGGGCTGGGCCAAGTCCGGTCTGCCACTTACGCGAGCTGGGTTCGGTCATAATCAAATCGGATTGGACCAATTCGATTCGGCCAAATTTACACCTCTAATATTGGGATTCATCATACTATTGGCTATTTGTAACTTTCTATGTAAAAATAAAAATATAATTTTCATTTTTTAAAAGAAAAAAAGTAAAAATTCTCAACAAATTTCCAAGGCAAAGAAATTTACGAACATAAGTACAGCATTGAGGGGTAAAATTGAAAAATTAAGGGGCTACCTCTAGCCCTGATGGAACTTTTGGGAATCAAAAGTTTACCTAATTTTAGAGAAGGTAATGCATACACTCACCTAATTTGACTGGACACATCGATTTCTTGAAATCACCTAACATTTTTCATAGTCCAATGCCCAGTTCTAGCGATTTCTAAAACACCTTTTTTCAAGGTTCAACTAGATCGTACTACTACATAGAAATTTTAATAAATAAAATATTAAAATTTACCAATGTTGCTAGAGCTTGGATAATTTGTCATGTTGAGTGACATATGGCATGATTTTAGAATTTCCTTGAATAATTGCTCTTTCAAACGTTTTATATAGAAGTAATGAGTTACATGTTCAAATTAGGAAACTAAGAAAATCATGAAGTGCAAAATTAATAAATCTTTCTTTCTTACAAAATCTAAGATTTTACCTGTTTTATATATCAGTAATATAATATTAAACACAAATATTTTTAAAATTTTCAAACTATCTTTAATTATCTAAGTTGGAATCCATTTGAGTTAATTCAATTGCTGAGATTCACCTGAGACTATTTTTTTATTTAGAAAATATCACTTTCTTATTCTCAAAGGTGTGGGGCCCACATAGGTTGTAATCTCATGGTCATTTTTTTTTTAAAATTGGGTATACTTTTTACTCATTTGATTATTTTTTAGTGGGACCAATACCCGAAAAAACTAAAACTCTATTTTCTTACCCCATCATTTCTCCCACTAGCATTGGCGGAGTCAGAAAAAATATTAAGGGAGGAAAACCATTGAAAAAAAAAAGTTAGAAAGAGGTCATTTATAATTTTTGAAGGGGCAAATTGAATTTTTTTTCTAAAACTATACGTAAAAAAAATTTGAGGGGGGCAACTGCCCCTCTTGGCCCTATGCTGCCTCCGCCCATGCCCACTAGTAATATTTTTTTTAAAATTATTATACTTTCTAATCTGTTTTCCATTTTGTAATAATATATTTCTTATCTGATTTTTATATTTTATCTGTTTTTTAAATTATGAAATTCTACAGAGTACACTTAAAATATGATCTTTTTTAGCGTAGTACATGTGCAAATGGGCAATTATTAGTAGCAACTATTTTAAGAATTTCTTACAAATAACAATATCCTAAACTAATAGTCTCATTTGTATAGATTCAACTATTTTGGAATAATGATGCTATTGTTTCTATCTCGAAGGTATTAGTGTCGTATAAGAATAAGATTGACTTGTTGCGCACTTGATTTAATGGCAATTCATCTAATCAATGAATACGAAAGGGTTGATTTGGAGATTGGATGCTGTAAATATACAATCACGGTGATATGAGAGGGTGCATGCACTGGAATCCGCCGTCAATCCGGAATAAAGGGCGGAGAGAGAGAGAAGGGAAGATGACAAAATCCACGAAAAGAAAGTAGAGAGAGAAAGGTGGTGGTGAGGGACCCACAAGTATGAGTTGTGAGGCGAATTGACACATGAAGTTTTGGCTCAGAGCTCATCTGATTTTTTGTTTGGTGAAATTACATAAAAGTCCCAAGGTTTACCATACAAATAAATTAAAATTTATAATTTCAATTATAATAAATTTAATCTTAGAATTTTAATTTAATAATAACTAAAATTATTTGTTAGTCTCCGTTCAATTGTGATTAACGGAACCAACTGAGTTTCGCTCACAATGCATTGAAATCATGTCATATAATATTTTTTTAAAGTCCTAATCGAACAATTCTCATTTTATATATAACATAGAATCGCAATAAAAAATTAATTTCTTTAATACAAATTTAACATTCAGAATCTCTAATTTGTATTATTAATGGATTCATTAGGGCTTTAAAATGGGGTAGTTCTATACGAAATTGTTTTCATATATTTTTCATGTGAACCAGTTAGTTCTTTTTAGGGGTGGGCATGGGTCTGATTGGGTCAGGTCTGAGTCAGACCCAAAACCGACCCGATCATCCACGGTTTCAGATTTTTAAATTCAGAACCGACCCGATCATCTGAAAGAACCGAATCGGATTGCTCGGTTCTGATTCGGTTCGATTCGATTATTCGGTTTTCATTTTCGGGTTGAGTCGGGTCGGGTCTCGATCGGTTATGGATAAAATAGGTAATAATCTAGTGTGGTGAGTGCATTGTATGTCTATAGGATTGATTTTAGTTCAGTTCTAGACGTCGGTTCTCGGGTCGGTTCGAGTCGATTTTGATTAAAATAGTTTGTAGACCCGAGAACCGACCCGAGACGATCGGGTACGAAATTTTCAGACCCAGAGCCGAACCGAGGGCATGGTAGACCCGACCCAATGAAATCGGTTCGGTTCGATTCGGTTCTCAGGTCCAACGAGTATTTTGCCCACCCCTAGTTCTTTTAATCTTTACTAGATGAAAATTAACAAATAATTTAAACTGATATCAAATTAAAATTATAAGGTTTGATATATTTTAAAATGATAAAAAAACATGTAATTTTCCCCTTTCGTTTTGTATTTCCCTTTTTTGTTTTGTACGTGTCATGTGTTGATGTTATATATAGTCATATTCCTAAAGACCTGCAATTATATTAATAGCTTTTCGTACGGACGATTACGAAATGGACGCGCTGCACTCCAATTCCTGGTGCGTTTGAACTCTTACCCTATTATAATAATAAGCAATTAACTAAGGTGCTATTTATTTTCTGAAACTTTTTCTAAGTTTTTGTTCAATAAATTTAAATGCTCAAAATTAAATGTTAACTAAAAATTGACTAAATTTAAATGCTGAAAGTTATTTGTGTTTAAAAGCGGAGAAAGAATCCAAAATATGTGAGATGACGAGTTTGCCCCGAATGTCCTGCGAAACAGTCTATTTTTACCCTTTTTCGTAATTAAAATTCCATAATTTTTAAAAATAATTTTCATGTTTTTGTAGTATTCTCAAAGTACTTTACAACAATATAAAATGGAAGGTTTAGTTAAGTTTAGTTTTTTATTTTTGAAAAGAGTAGTGAGAAAAGAGAGAGATAAAATGATTGTTTTTAGTTTAGTGTTTTTCGAATACAAAGTTTACTGAGGTTAATTCAAGAATCAAGATTCAATTAATTTTGATGGCATGAAAAACAATATAACAGTAAAAAGTCCTACAATTATTCGCCATATTCGTTGAGAGTAAAATTTCTTCCCTTTTTAGTTATTATATATTTATAGCAATATCTTAAAAATTAGAGATTTTGTTTTACTCTTCATCTTGATGTAATACAAAATAGTGGAATATTTTTATTTGTTGCAATTATTTTTGAAAATATTAGAAATCTTAAATTTTTTAGGATCTTGTAATGTTTTATATGTTATTTTTTTTTGAACCCACATGCTTGTGTAAATTAATTGTTCATGCATCATAAAAAAGTTTAAATATTTAATTGAAAATAAATTTTAAAATATTGAGTAAAGCCTTATTATGTGGTTAGGCTAAGTGGGTACCTAATATTGGTTAAAAATTAATTCGGTAACAAACAGAATTTTAAGAAATAATTTTATTAAAACTCAGTAATCTGAAATTACAAGTTTAACTAGTTGCCAAACGAGAATTGATGAAAAATACTAAGTAATTATAGATCGTTGGTCTTCCGTAATGAATGTATACGAATAGAATTGATTTTTCACCTCAAATATTTTTTTTTTAAATCATATATACTGTTCATGGTGACTCGAACCACAATTCTCATTTCTTCCTCTACTTTTTAAAAAACTCTCTCAAATATTTCCAAAACTCAATCACTCATCATTTTCTCTAAAATCTTAAATTACTTATTTTCTTTCTCCACTAATGGAAATTGAAAAAATATCTGAACTGATCTCCACTTGGAAAGGCATTTTGATTCTACAAAGAGAATATTAAATAAGCCAAATAATTTATCAGAATTATATAAGGTTTTGTTCTCATAAAAATCAATAAGAAATAGATTAAAAACCTTGGAGATCACAGTAAGCAACCAGGCAACTTGTCCATCCACTTGAAATATTATAATTTTTTTGTTCAAAACAAAAATATTTCCAAAATCGTCTGTGTTTTATTATCATAAAAATCAACAAGAAATAGATTAAGAACCTTCGGGTTAATTTTAAGCAATCAGACAACTTGTTCATCCACTTGAAATATAATAATATTTTTGTTTCGATGTGGCTATCTTTAGTTTTCTCTAATGTACCTATGGCGAAAATTACAGTTTTCCCACAGGGTTCATTCAATGCACTTGCAAAACACACACCTGTTAAGATAAACATAAAATCCTCCATCAACATCTGGGTCCATGGTTGGTGTTTTTACTCTCTCTCTCTCTCTCTCTCTCTCTCCATCTATCTATCTATCTATCTATCTATATAAAATCCTCCATCAACATCTGGGTCCATGGTTGGTGTTTTTATTTTACTCTCTCTCTCTCTCTCTCTCTCTCTCTCTCATTAATTACATGGGGGGAAAAGAAAGACTTCTTAAATTCAAGTAGTGCTAGAGGCGGCTTATGCCCCACATACAAGTAAGGA
>BRYF01000011.1:14997580-15002580 GCA_030159135.1 Actinidia polygama
AAAGTGTATTAAAAAATTTTAAAAATATAATAAAAACTTATTTATTTTTGGGTGAATTACACTGACCTCCCCTGAGGTTTGCCTTTAATACACAAAGCACCCCTGACGTTTCAAAAAATACAATGGCCTCACCTGAGGTTTGAGAGAATATTCTCCCACCTCCTGACACCCTTGTCTCCTTACGAAAATGACAAAAATACCCCCCCCACTCTCTCTCTCTCTCTCTCTCCCCCCACTCTCTCTCATTTTTTTGAGTTTTTTGTATTTTTTCGTATTTTTTTATTTAGTTTTTTTTACTACTATTTTTTTTTAGTTTTTTTTTTCATTTTTTTCATTTTATTTTTTTTTATTATTTAAAAAATAAGATGATATTAAAAAAAAGTAACAAAAAATGAATCCCCTTTTAACAAAAAATGAATTCTCTTTTTGTTATTTTTTTTCTTTTAATACCTTTTTTTTTTATTTTTTATTTTTTTTAACTTCATGATATTTTTATTTTTATTTTTTTCTTCAGTAAACCTTTTTTTTGTTTGATAAAATTTTATACTTTTAATCTTTCAAAAGAATCAAAGGGTATTATAGAAAAAAATAAAATAAAATTAATCAAAAGGTATTAAAAAAATAATAATAATAAAAAATAAAAAAAGAAAAGGGTATTAAAATAAAAAAATAAAAAAATAGGATTCATTTTTTGTTAAAACGGGATTCATTAATAAAAAGGGATTCATTTTTTGTTACTTTTTTTTCTTTCTTTTTTTACCCTTTTATTTTTTAAATACTAGAAAAGAATAATAATATAAAAAAAGAAAAAAAGAAAAAGAAAATAAATACAAAAAACTCAAAAAAAATGAGAGATAGGGGGAGAGAGAGTGGAGTGACGAGAGAGAGAGAGGGGGGGTATTTTGGTTATTTTCGTAAGGAGACAGGTGTCAAGGGGTGTCAGGATATTCTCTCAAATCTCATGAGAGGTTATTGTAATTTTTAAAACGTTAGGAGTACTTTGTATATTAAAAATAAATCTTAAGAGATGTCAGTGTAATTCACCCTTTATTTTTTTTATTATTTTGTCTTTTTCTTATTGAATAGCAGAACCCTTCTTTTATTGATCTCTGACAAAACCATGGGCAACAAAAAAACATAGGGTTACAGAATAAAGTTGGTGTAGGTGTCGAGGCTTTGAAGTTCTGACAAAACAATTACAGTGAGAGGTTGTATGCTGTTGACGTTACAGCTCTTGCTTTGCTTTGGTTTGTTGTTGACAATTTAAAAGTTAAATGGACTGACTGATGGCGGCGGCTCAAGCATTCAAACTTGCCTTTGATTGGACTGCATAATTGTAGTCCAAATGCTCTAAATCGACCTAAATTAGCCTTAGATTAGCTTAATTATGTCTTTTTATTATATTTGATACTTATAGTTGTGTTTGAGGTTATTGTAGGTTAAATGATGATAAAGAGGAAGATTTAGAGCTATTAAAATGAGACGGAGTATGTGCACGTATGTCAAAAGCCGTTGCCGGAATTTATTTATGAAATTATTGAAGTTTCAACCGTAGTCCGGAATAGAATGGAAGATGCGTCGTTCGAAAGATCTCACGAAGTTATACAAGTTCGCGTCTAACGAGCGTTGCGAGATATGGACACCAAGAGCTTCAAAATGGACTAAGAAGTGAAGACAAAAAGATCAAAAAGGCTAAAATTACACTTAGCGTTCGAACTCCGAAAATACAAAGGAATGGGCGTTCGAACGCCAAGGCAAATCGGTAAAAAAACCTGTCTTCGTATTTTGGACATAACTTTTTACTCCGACATCCGATTGACCTGATTTTTGTACCGTTGGAAAGAGAACTTCAAGGTCTACAACTTTATCTCTAATAAGCATTGGCTAAATAGATCTCTAAAGTCATCAAAATTGAGCTGCAAAAAATGGGTGAAAAATTAGCCCGGGAGTTCGAACGCCCATTTGAGGGTTCGAACGCCAAGAAGAAAAATGGCAAGTTAGGGTTCGAACCCTCTATCCTACAGTTCGAAACATGCGAGAGTTGAAAATTAGATTTTTGCCTTAGGGTTCGAACTCCTATCTGGGCGTTCGAACGCCAAGGCAAATTTCTAATTTTCAACTCTTAGGTAAAAATCAAATGGGCCTTCACCTGTGATTTGTGAGTTCAAACTTTTTTGAGGAAATATATATTTTTTGGAAATGGTACGGGTATATCCAAGTTTTACACCAAATGCACACATGATGAGGTGGAGCATTTGGATTGGTTGAAAAGACTGGGTGAACCCCACACCCAGCCAATCCAAATGCTCCACCTCATCAAGTGTGAATTCGGTGTGCAACTTGGGTGTACCCATAGCATTACCCTTTTTTTACACTCAGGCTCACTAGTTTTTTAGTTTTTTTTTTTTTAAATTTATAAGTAAAAAAGTAAAAAAAATGATTTTTTTTCTTTTTTAATTAAAATGAAGCCATAAAAATAAAAAATTATTAATTTTTTTGATAATAAACTTAAAAAAACTTAATTTTTAAGCATTAACAAACGGAGTCTCAATATCAAATTAATAACAGTTAAATTCGATATGAGTGCCATTGTATAATTAATTCCCACTTTAAGAAATCTTTTTTGACTATTTGTAAAAGATAATTTTGAAAAACATTAAGTTTTATGATTTTATCGTTTGGAAAGAAATCAAAATTCTTTCTAAACTTTTACTCAATTGTCTTATACACGCGTGACATTTAAAAAACATAAATTAAATCTCTTGGACTTACTGAAATCATCAATAATTTGTCCCCCAACGTTAATTCTCATCAAATTGATATGATAAATTTTTTATCACGGTCCTTTCAAGTCATACTTTTGGATGAAAAATTGGGTCTCAAAACTTTTATTTTTTCTCTCTTCTCCCGTTTATATTTTGTGCATCCTAATTTGCAAAAATAGAGTTTTAGGGAATTACTTGCAAATCTGCAAATCACCATAGCCATGAGGAGTAGGGAAAACACGAGCTTGATGAAGCCTGAAGGATGATCTGTGCAGAACACCATGACAGAAAATCGGCTATTTGGGCAACTTTCATCATCAATTTGACGGGAGTTAACATAGGGGCAAGTTGATGACGATTTAAAAATATGATGAATTTAATTGATGGTTTTCAAATAATAAATGTGTGTGAGACATTTGAGTGAAAATTTAGGAGAAATTTTAAGTTTTTTTCAATCATTTGTCAAAAGTAAAAACTACACTCTCCGTCGAAATTTATTTGTTGATTTTGAGAATTCAACTTTTCATGAAGTTAATTCTTTTACTATTCCGAAATTATTATTCTAAGATTTGAAATTACCTAAAAACTAGAAATTTGAACTTGCCATATCAATTCAAAATGAAAGTTTAAAAAAAACAATACTTTTTTGAAACAACTTTTTAAAGTAGACAAATATTTTGGAGCATTTAAACGGAAAAAAAAATAGACACACAAATTTGAATTAAATAACGCAGCGAGTATTTGGGTACGCCAATTCCAAATTAGAAAGCTAGATACATAAATTTGGATTAAATAATTTATTAATTTTTTTCATTTTAAAGCAGTTGTACCATACCTTTCAAGAGAAATGGAAGCAGCCAGTGTGGAATCTGTCCAAATGAGGAGTAAAGGAGGGGGACTGGGGACATATATGGAAGATAAGGTAAGCTATGGAAAATAAGGTGATTTGATAAAAGGATTTTAATTTCCGTAAAGTTCAAATAAAAAAATAAAAATTACTCTTCAATAATTTATAATTACTCAAACGTGAAAAATTGAAATTGTTTTACGTACTGTCCTTTATTTTGTCTTCCATTTATTCAAAGGTAAAGTCATACTTTGCTTTGATTAGAAGTCATGATTAAAGGGCTAAAGGCCAGCACTTTACAATTATGTAATGTTGTTTGATTCGTTGATTTTTATTTTAGTATGTAGTTATAATTAGTAGAAATTACATGAAACACTCGGTCATTGTCATTTAACTGTGCCGACTGATATGTAATGTGGAGTTTGCTAATACTGTGAGACATGCAGTTCACGTATTTTGATAATTTTTCACAAATATGTAACACTAAGTATATATTATAGTGTAAGACACTTTTGACATCACTTGTATTCTTCCTCTACGTAGAGAAACAGTTGCTCTGCTATAGTGGCTGCTGTGGATGCAACCGATATAGGGTGAACACGTAAATATTGTCTCGTTTGTGATTGTTTATAATTTTTATTGTTTTTTGCATTTGTATCTCCTAAGTCGTGTATTAGGCTCCTTAAATTCCTAACACAATGTCAGACTTCAGGAAATCCATGATCAATAACCCATGTACATAAATTGTAAGAGGATAAAATAGACGACTATAAACTCGGGTCCTACCAAGACCGTAGCCACCCAAGGCTAATCATCACTTGAGCTCGGTCAAAACACTACCAAGCACTTACATCATCAAAGACTAAAGAATCTGCATCACAACCGAGCTGTCGCTATAAAGTAAATTCAGTGGACCAACCGTACTGAGCGTTGGTCGAGAGACAACGATCGGCAGCGATCGCGAGGTATGTCAGGGGACAGAGAATGATTTGCACGACGAAGTTATCTCTGATAACCCTCATACCTGGAACACGACATCTATGGGATGTAGATATGCTACCAACTGAGCTGTAGAGGCATGGTTTGATTCAGCCACCTATGTATTGATACAGCAGTTGGTGCATTGAGGTATGCGCCAAGCTATGCTATATAAGAAAAACTTATGTTCTTACAAAGGTATGCACACTTTGGCTATCAGAACATATATAATTTCTCTCTTTATATCTCCGATCTTTTAACTTGATCGTCGGAGAGTTGTTTTCTGAAAACAACTTCGGCGGCCGAACTTACTATTTCTGTGTTGCAGTTATGACACTGCTGGTTGAAACTACCCTCACCATCGTAAAATCACTACGAGTGTCTATCCTCGATTTTCTTCCTCTCACCTC
>BRYF01000011.1:15027580-15030080 GCA_030159135.1 Actinidia polygama
AAAATTCTAATTGAAGGTCTCCTTCGGGGCTAGGAAAATATGATAATGTTGAAGGTGAGGTGGGGTTTTACGGTTTGGGTTCAATGGTGATGGACCGATGGTGGAGGCAAAGGGAAATAGCAGCTTGAAAGGGGTTGGTATTGGTGGTAGGGTTGAATAGTGGTGGTGGGTGTAGAAGAAGGGGGGAAGAAAGGGAAAGGGTTAGGATTAGAATTGGGCTTTGGATTTCGAATTCTGATTTTAGGACTTGGGTGTTGGCAAACTGCCACGTGTAAAATTACAACAACAAATTGAACAGAAGATTGGTTCTGATTACAAAAGTTTACAAGTTAAAGTTTCAATTTGAGAAAATTATTAGTTTTAAGGGCAAAAGTGAAAAATTTATAGTACATTAAGAGGACAATATGTAATTAACTTTAAAATGTTACTCATAAATTAAACTAAATCAAACCATTACTTTGGAGACAATATATGGACAAGAGTGGAATACCCAACAGAAATAGAAGAGAATGGGCCCCAAAACTCACACTCAAGGAGGGCAAATAAAAGAAAAGAGCCAAAAAGACTGGTGGGTGGAGTGGGCCTAGTTCCCCCAATTTCTATCTACAGCCTCCTCACCAATATGCATCAGTCTACAGTCTACAGTCTACAGTCTACAGTGTCCCAACATTGTTCTGTCTTCCCCTGAAAGTAACAAATCACGGTTTCTGTTTCTTTTCAAAATAAATGGAAACATAAAAATTGTGAAGAAAATAGAACTCCTTCTTTGAATGGATGAACTAATTTTACTAAAGGTTAATTGACAAAACGTTTTTAGGGATTTTAGATTGTATTGGACCCATAGGGGAAAAAAGAAATATAGAGAAGAGAGATTGAATTCTACACGGCATAAACACAGATACATGGATTTAAAAGAAATATAGAGTGAGACATAAACATAGATACTTACGTAGATTCAATGATTCGTTGACACATCATTCATTAGTTTAGAAAATTAAGACGTATGTCTCCATCATGATTATAACCAAACCTAGTTTTAGAGTGAAGAAGCTCTACTTTAACTTTGGTTAGTTTCATTAGTTTTCAAATTATACTCACATAGTTTATTGGCTTAATTTCACAAACACCTTCTAAACTATTTTCTTTTATCACTTTTGCTCCCTTATTTAAAAAATAAATTATATTGACTCCTTTAACTATTTAATTATATCATTTACACCACTTCGATTACTAATCTGTTTGAAATAGTGATAAAAATCGATCATGTTTTTGTCTATGTACTTAAATTAAATATCATTATGTCTAAATATTTTTATTTTTTTATAAAAAATAAGTCAAATCTCTATTTAAAGACTTATTAATAAGGGTTATATTTGTTCCCATAATGGTTGGATAAGTATGTATATGAAGTATTGACTTATTTTTTATAAAATAATAATGATATTTTAGACATAAGGGCATTTAATTTAAGAACATAAACAACACGCGATCGATTTTTATTACTATTTTAAACAGATTTAAGCGATACAATTAAATGGTTAAGAGAGGCAATATGATTTACTTTTTAAATAAGGGATTAAAGTGATAAAAGATAATAGTTTAGGGAGTGTTTGTGTGAAATTAAGCCTAGTTTATGAGTTAACCCCCTCAAAAATAAATAAGAAAAAGAATTACCGTAGACCACTCTGGTTCCTTTTCTTGCAAATTTGACCTATCCTATTTGAATTTTTATATAAAATCATTTTCTTAAATGAACACACTCAAATTCTTTATTGCATTTTAGTTTATTTTTTAAAAAATAATTCCCTTTTTTCACATAAAATTATTTACAACTAAACAGAGTCTTAGGATTCTAATGTTAGAATTTTTGGGTACCCCACCGATAGAATAAGAACCTGTAATTGAGGGTTTGGCCCCCAGAATGACCTCTAAGTCAAAAAGATTAGTGATTCCTAAATTTCTGACTTTAGACAATATGATGAATTTGAAATAATTTTTTTTTCCTCCTCATTATGACCATTCATGATGCTATCTATCTATTGTTATGATCCTTGACACAAACACAAATGATGTGCAGATGGGACATGGTTAATTTATTTTAACATTCCATAAACAGGACTTTTTAGAGTATTAATGATACCATGTGTTTCTTAAATTATTGATCAACTCCCGACAAAATATCATTATTTTAACGGAAGTAAAATATGAATTAGGAAATGCTTCCAACCTTGAAATTTGCCTGGTCTTTTGGCAGTCAACAGACAACAATCAGCATCCTAGTGGAGTGGAGCATATTTGGGATTGGGGGGTCGAGTAACATTTTCAAATTCTGTAATTTGTCATTAAAAATTTCTTTAGGAAAGGATTCTTTGTGTCCCCTGATTCAGTGGCCCTGTTTTGGGTAATTGCTTTTTTATTTTTTTTAGTTACTTTGATTTTTGAATTCTTTTGTTTTTATCAAAATTTTATACTTTTTAGTTAATTTTGATGAGAGAAGTTC
>BRYF01000011.1:15075080-15080080 GCA_030159135.1 Actinidia polygama
TTAAATGACAGTTGGGCTGTCGCTCAAGTTTTTGGAAACATTCTCTCTTCCAAACGCGTACGGTTGTTTTCTGATCATGGTCGGGATTTACCACCAGCATCATACCATAAGCAGGGATAGAGGCATTTTCACCATAGCTTTCAGCCGGAGGAGATTTACTTAGCCTGTATTTAGATTAAGAATTGGGTGAGAAAAAAAAATACATGTTAGGATAATTTTTTCTAGGTAAATTTTAATAACTTTCCTTAAGGTTTGTGACACATATAACTAATCAAGCTGTAATTTTTAAAATAGTACTAATTTTTTTTACTTTTAAAAATATTATTAAGATTCTCTCATATAATTATTCTTTAAAAAAATGGACAAAATTTCTTCATTTTTAGGGCTTTCATATTTTTTTTCATATTTTTAGGGCTCGTCTTTTTTTCTCGAGCACATGCCATTTTGCTTCTATGAAATATTTGTTATAAATTTTATTAGTATATTTGATAAGTTTTATGAATCTTTATGTTTTGTTTATGAATTCTTATGAATATAATTGTAAAAGTTTTATAAAAATTTGTGGCTATATTATAAATCAAATTTTTTTTTATGAGAATTTGTGGTTAAATTATATTTTAATTTCGTTGACCTACAATATGATTGTTTTGACCGATAAAAAATGATGACGTGAGACAATCTCAATCACATAATAATTACAAATAGTGTACGACGTGTATTATAGCATTTCTCCAAATCTATACAAATTTATAAGGTTTTGTTTTCTATCTTCTCCTATCAATTGTAGAAAAGAGAAGACAAAACTTTGATGTCGCGTGATACATGCCCTTTGTGCATCCATTGGAATGGACTAGAAAAACTTGATGATTTTAGAAAAATAACAAGTGTTGATAGAGAGGGTGGCAAAATTTTGGCTTAATTTTTCAGATGCCCTTAACTATCGCCTTATGTCATTTATCCTTTTATTTAAAAAATAAATTGATTATATTCTCTCAACTATTTAAATTGACGGACTAATTAACACAGTTAACGGAGAGCATAAAATATCCATTGTAACTGTAGTGATGCAATTGTATATATAACTAAGTTTCTATCCCTTCAATAAAGAAGCACATTTCGGGCATAATTGATGCACGTATTGGTTATGTCATTAATTTTCGTCTCTATTTTTTAAAGTGATACATGTTACGTTTGGTACCAGCTTTTTGACTGACTTTTTTTAAGCTTATAAGCAAAAAAGTCAAAAAAAAATAGATTTTTTGCCTTTTTATTCATTGTTAGCTAAAATAAAGGTAGAAAAGCAAAAAAATAAAAAATTTTAATTTTTTTGTACGAGCAAGCTTAAAAAAATTTAAGTTTTAAGCATTGCTAAACGGAGCAACAATTTAATAATTAAGAAAATATAACTAATTTATTTTTTTAAATGAGAATATAAATGATATAAGCCGATAGTCGAGGATGTGTCTAGAAAATTAAGGTCAAAACGAAATAAATGTTGGGTTGGTGCTAGGCTGTCACGTAGAAACAAGAAGAAGGTTAAGCGCGCCACGTCACGGCTCGTCACACGGTTCCACGCGCTGGGTCTTGATGTGCTGCGTATGTCGGTGGCGAACCTGGCGGTGGCCTTATTTGCTGACTCGTCACAACGGCTATAATAATTCGGGAAAATTACACTTTGCATCCTTATACTTTTATTTGTTTATTCATAAAGCGTTACACTTTAGATCAAAAATAATTATTGGTACACACCTAAAAGTGGGTGTGTACAAGACACATCTATTTTGCTCTCTTACAAATAAGTAAAAATTGGCCCTAATTAAAATTTTTTAAAAATCGTAAAAACCCTAATTAAGACGGGTTCTACTTGTTTTGTGAGAGAATAAAAATGAATGTACACACCCAAAAGTGAGTGTGTACCTATCACTATTGTTAGATCAAATATTAAAGTGGCATTTTGTATATTTTGTTATATACATGAATCCTTAATCTAAAGTAGAAAATCTAATAACATAATTAGAAGTGAAGGTGCGAAGCATAATTTACGCTAAATTCCATCATTGTTTTTGATCGACTTCACACACAAAAAAAAAGGGTTCGGATCATGTGAAGTGATCTCGCCTGAAGTGTTTCTGAAGTGGTGTAAAACGCCGTTGCCGTTTTACACCACTTCAAAAACACTCTAGGCGAGATCACTTCAGAGGAGCCGAACTCCAAAAAAAAATACAAAAAAAGGAAAGCAAAGAAAAGAATATAATGGATTTTTATCTACCAGATTGAGACTTGTGATTATGATGAGATGGCCACTAATGGATTGGACCCCCCCACCCCGCCACCCCATGTAGATTTTGACACTGCATGATTCTATACGGAAGAAGCATTTTGTTAGCCAAATTCAAATAGAAATAAGTATTCCAATTGACATTTGGTCATTACCTAATTCAAGCCCTAACATTCCATCCATTTTGACCTGAATTTAAGCTTGAAAATAACTCTGAACTTTATTACCCTTATTTAGTAACTAAACCATCAGCACCCCATAGGACCGAGTAAAAAAAAAATCACCCAACTACTACCACCACCCACCGTATCATCATTGCCACCATTACCACCCCCACCGCCAATCACCCACTACTACCGCTGCCACCAATTCTATTCGACACTATGGAATTTCACAGTGCATATCGTAGTATATAATTGTTACTAAATTTTATAATTTGTGATCGTTGTGAAATCTTGATTCACACTAGGATGATATGTTGAGAATCTATTGACGTCGTAGATTTTGAAATAATTATTTTTCCGCATAGATTCAAAAGGGAGTCCTTCAACAAAAATACTCCGAGCCATGCATCCCTTCCATATTCGGCTTTATGTGGGGAGCCAGAGTCGACAGCATCATCTTATCTAGATCGATATTAGGCCAGGCCAACAATTTTAAATTCCTTGGCATCAAGACGTCGTAGACTGGCCCCATCTGTTCTATGCTTGTTGGGTTGGATTTGAGATTAGGCCAACCCAAAGGTGTTATAACCTTTTCCATAATCATCAAGCATCAAACAAGCAAAGCCCATACCCGTACACGAGAAATAACAACTGAGGCCGGGGCGTGGTAGGGGTCCAGATTCCAGAACTGCTACGAACTGACTCACTTTCAATCCCATTGGGAAAGCTCGAAAATAGAAATGTTTTATGAAGATGGGAATGGAATGGAATGGACCCCAATCCTCGTCCGTTCATAATAGGCAAAGACCAAAGAGGGAATCCTAACAAACTTCACTTTTTCTTCAATACATCTTGAAATGTATTGAGGTTATGTAAAATATGTTTTATAATTGTAATTTATTTAGGTTAGGGCCATTTTTTTTTAATTATATTTTTATTTTTATTAAGATGAATTTATCCAATTATTTTTAAAAAAAATAATTAAGACTGCAAAAATACTAACCCTCATTGTATACTTTGCACATGAGAGTTGTAATTAGCAGGCGCAGTGTGGGAGTTTCACTCATGAAATATTGGGTGGGCTCCTTGTGGGCACTATGCACTGGGCCTCCCATCTGTTGGGCCGCTGAGTACCTGATTTACCTGTCATG
Source organism: Actinidia polygama (assembly GCA_030159135.1). Classification (NCBI taxonomy): domain Eukaryota; kingdom Viridiplantae; phylum Streptophyta; class Magnoliopsida; order Ericales; family Actinidiaceae; genus Actinidia; species Actinidia polygama. The sequence continues at coordinate 15,078,674 of BRYF01000011.1, forward strand.
CCAGTCCCGTGGGGCAGGGCGGTATGGCCCGACTAAGGTGTCCAGAACAACACCTTTTTGCACCTAAGAAGAAGTGGAGGAGGCAAAAAGTTACCGCACGAACTATTGTATTTCTTTCGGCGAATAAAGCATGGGCTGTCCCATCTAAAAAAACCATGGGCGATCTCTCTATTCACACTTGTTCTGTTTTCAGTACCTGTGGAATCTCTACACCTTTTAAAAAAAATTAGTTTTTATTTTTCTCAAAACACTTAATTTAGAGTAGTGTTATGGGTACCCCAATATTGCATTCCAAATGCACACTTGGATGGGGTGGAACATTTGGATTGGCTGGGTGTGGGGTCCACCCAGTCATGTCAGCCAATCCAAATGCTCCACCTCACCTATGTGTGCATTTAGGGTACAACATTGGGGTATCCATAGCATTTTCCCTTAATTTATTCCAAGATCACCCCAACATGAAGTTGCTAACCCTAACCCCATATTCCACCACCTAAAACCAATGCGTCCATTGCCATATCCACCCATTCCACCACCGCGGATGTCCCCGACCCTTCCCACGTTGTAGTCGCTAGCCTCACCACCCCACCACCATCTTCAGCCCCACTCCAGATCCATGCCCTCACGTCCTTTACCATTGGCCTCTCTTTATCGATCTGTAATGTGGTGAGGGTATGGTGAGTAGGGGTGGGGATGGACAGCGGAGGGGTGGGGACGGCAGATTCCCGGTGGCAATTGGAGGGACGAGGATAGGGTGGTGTTGGGCAGCCACAATGGGGATAGGGGAGGGGGTGCCAGTGACAATAGGGAAATGGTGAGGAGGGCACTACAACTGCGATGGCCGATTAAAGCTGGCAATTTCGCCCAAACTCGATGATTATGCATTTTGGAAGATAGTTTTTTCTTTCGTTAATTTAAAAATTTTAACGATATAAATTCTTTTTCTTCCCTTCAAAATCTCCTTTAAATGTCTTTTTTATTTTAAAAAATATAAATTTTTCTACTTTTGAATTATAGGTAAAGTGAGAAAAAAAAACTACTATTGTTGTTGGAGTAGCTAAAAAAATTATACAGATTTTTTTGTCCACAATTTCTTGATTTTTTGGGATTTGGAACAGTCTGAAAAAATCTACCCCAAACAAGCTACAAAAAATCCGTCATATATAACCTTAGCTCAAACAACCCTAAAAAACTGGAATATTTTAACCCAAACCCCGAATACAAACCTAGCCCAAACAGACCTTAGTTTCTCTATTTCACTGTCTCCTCAAATACGTAATATGAGTTTTTCCTTCATTAATCTATCTAGAAATGCATTCCCAAACATTTATCCAAGAAAAGAAACAATGCCAGGACTGTTAAAAGTAAAAAATCAGAGTATGGAAAATCATAATTAATTTTACCGGT
>BRYF01000011.1:15477580-15480080 GCA_030159135.1 Actinidia polygama
AACGCAGCTCTCGGCATACTGCCAGATATATGTAGTTCTCGGAATACTGCGACACACGCAGCTCTTGGCATACTACCAGACATATGTAGTTCTCGGAATACTGCGACACACGCAGCTCTCGGCATACTACCAGACATATGTAGTTCTCGGAATACTGTGACACACGCAGTTTTCGGCATACTACCAGACATATGTAGTTCTCGGAATACTGCGACACACGCAGCTCTCGGCATACTACCAGAATCTCCCCCTTGTGCACATAACCGGAGAGATCACTGTTAGAGCAACCGGAGAGATCACTGTTAGAGCGAAAGAGATTCGATTGGGCGTCGTTACACCAGTAGCTGTATAGCTCCTCTAAATCGACACCTGTCTCCTTCCTCTGAGCTTCTGTATGGACATCCTGCATTGGTTGCATTGCTCTTGTCTGACCAAACTTCTGCACGTATCTTAAAGCATCTCCCTGCGCTTCTGTACCATTCTGGATCTTCCAGATACTCTTGTACTACTCTGGATCTTCCAAATACCTTGCGCTTGCTTTGTGTGCCTCTATGCAACCTTTTATTCCCTTGTCCATGCTAATACCACTGGGCCTGTGTCGGACAGCAGCTCCTCCTGTCTGGACATTCCCCTCTAGTCGGTATAGCCTTTCAGTCTTCCTTCTCGGCAGCATCTCCTATTTCCTTTGAAACTCTGTGTTCTTCCACTAGCTTCAAAGCTCATTCCTTCGAATCTTGCATCCCTATGGAAATTAAATTTTTCGTATACTAGGAACATGCCTTACCTCGGTCACCATCATGGATCTTCCGTCTGCCATGCGGCATCTGACTGTACCCTGTACAAGTCCCTCGCATGCTACACATGTAGAGCACCTCATTGTCTCTACATAAGTGGTAAGCATTTCCTGAATCCGAAATCCAAACTGACTTTCCATTTGGCGATGCTTCTAGGAGAACATTACATTCACAACCATCATTGCTGTTGTTGTTGCTGCTGAAGACTGATCATGTGCTTCGTTCCTCGGACAATTCATATTGTCCCTCCTAGTCGCAATAAAAGCACTTAAAGTGCGACTTCCGGATTTTGCCCTTAGCCATCTTTTTCTGACCTCTTCTTTGACCTTCTTCATATGTGGCCTCTTCTGGAACTCGCTCGCAAGTTTCGCCACTGTAGTCCCTCTCTGAAACTTCAAAACAAGCCTCCTTCAATAAGGCTTTGTTCTGAGATGTCTCCACTGTACATCTCCTCCAACTTGGTCCATAACTCATAAGCACTCGTCTCATCGTGCTCCATGGTGGGACACCTTGTGTCCAATGCACTGTCTGATCTATAACACTCGTCTCATTGTGCTATTCCTTGTGTCCAGTGCACTGTCTGATCTGCCCAATTGTCTTCCTCCGGCATTCTTGGTTTTCCTAAGGCGTAATCCGCATCTGAAAGCATGATCAGGGCTCTCAATACTACTCCGCCGTCTTACTTCTCCTATATGGAAGCAAAATCTCTGAAAACTAACACCGCGGATGAATCCGGAATGCCGAGAAAACTCAGAAAGGACTTTTCTGTCAAAATCAGACACTTCTGGGACCCAAATTGCTCAAATCAAAACTTCCAGGGACTCAAATCGTAATTTTCAAAACTAGAGGAATATTCCTTCTGCTGACGTGGCTGCCACGTGGGATACTTGCTGACGTGGCCGGATGACGTGGCATTCAGATGGCTTGGAATGCTGACGTGGCATGCTGACGTGGCGACACGTGGTGCTGACGTGACATGCTGATGTGGCGATGACGTGGATGCTGACTTGGCACTCTGACGAGTGCTTGCTGACGTGGCATGCTGACGTGGCTGACGTGGCACGCTACCGACATGGCACTGTTGACTGGTCAAATCTCAGCTGGCTTGGTCAAATGGTCGAATCACAAAGTGACACCTGTCGTTAGTGGAAAATGCGGTCCATTCACACGGTGACACGTGGCTGATGGTGCTGGCAGCTTGGGGAGCGCGTGGGAGCGCGTGCGAGTCCGGACTGCGAGTTGCCGCCACTCGCTGGCGCGTGGCTCGCGCGTGAAGGCGCGTGAGGGCGCGTGACTGACCTTTTTGGCGCGTGGGAAGCGCGTACGGGTGCGCGGGACCCGTCTCCTGGCGCGTGCGGGCGCGTGGGTCAATTTCGGGGCGCGTGGCGCGTGTACGGCAGTCATCTTCTTCGTTTGGCGCGCGTGGGGATAGTGGATCTGACGCGCCGAACTTCAGGCGGCGCGTGAGGACTCATTTTATGTCCGATTTCGATTCCGTCAGGTGCTGGAGCTTCGTCTCGACGATACGGATCTAGTGGTATACTCAAACATCATTTTTGAGCATTTTGAATTTCGTCAGATTTTTGAATCGGGTCCGGTTTGACGCCGAAATCATCTGGTGATCCTCCGGTGACTTGAACTCAGCTTTTATACCAATTGTTGTGCCCAAGGACCTGTCACCAATCACATCTAACAAAATCAACCAC
>BRYF01000011.1:15670080-15672580 GCA_030159135.1 Actinidia polygama
GGGGGTTCGGGGTTCGGGGTTAGGGGGTAGGGGGTTAGGGGGTTAGGGGTAGGGGGTAGGGGGTAGGGGGTTAGGGGGTAGGGGTTCGGGGTTCGGGGTTTCGGGGTTTCGGGGTTCGGGGTTCGGGGTTAGGGGTTAGGGGTTAGGTTATGGTTTAGGGGTTAGGGGTTAGGGGTTAGGGGTTAGGGGTTTTAGGGGTAGGGGGAGGGGGTAGGGGGTAGGGGTTTGGGGTTTGGGGTTTGGGGTTTGGGGTTAGGGGTTAGGGTTTAGGGGGGTCGGGGGTCGGGGGTCGGGGAGTCGGGGGTTCGGGGGTTCGGGGTTCGGGGTTCGGGGGTTAGGGGGCTAGGGGCTAGGGGCGTAGGGGGTAGGGGTAGGGGGTAGGGGTTAGGGGTAGGGGGGGTTAGGGGGTTAGGGGTTAGGGGTTAGGGTTTTGGGGTTTGGGATTTTGGGGTTAGGGGTTAGGGGTTAGGGGTTTAGGGGTTCGGGGTTCGGGGTTTGGGGTTCGGGTTCGGGGTTCGGGGTTCGGGGTTCGGGGTTCGGGGTTCCGGGGTTCCGGGGTCCGGGGTCGGGTTTAGGGGTCGGGGGTTCGGGGTTCGGGGTTCGGGGTTCGGGGTTTCGGGGTTGGGGGTTGGGGGTAGGGTTTCGGGTTTCGGGTTTCGGGTTTCGGGGTTCGGGGGTCGGGGGTCGGGTGTTAGGGGTTAGGGGTTAGGGGTTTAGGGGGGTTAGGGGGTTTGGGGGGTTAGGGGGTTTGGGGTTGGGGGTTGGGGGTTGGGGGTTGGGGGTTGGGGTTTAGGGGTTAGGGGTTAGGGGTTAGGGGTTTAGGGGTTGGGGGTTGGGGGTTGGGGTTTAGGGTTTAGGGTTTTAGGGTTTTAGGGTTTTTGGGGTTAGGGGGTTAGGGGTTAGGGGTTAGGGGTTAGGGGTTATGGGGTTAGGGGTTTAGGGGTTAGGGGTTATGGGTTATGGGTTATGGGTTATGGGTTATGGGTTATGGGGTTATGGGTTATGGGTTATGGGTTAGGGGTTAGGGGTTAGGGGTTAGGGGTTTGGGGCTAGGGCTAGGGGCTAGGGGTTAGGGGTTGGGGGTTGGGGGTTGGGGGTTGGGGGTTGGGGGTTGGGGTTAGGGGGTTAGGGGTTAGGGGTTAGGGGTTAGGGAGTTTAGGGGGGGTTGGGGGTTGGGGGTTTGGGGTTTGGGGTTTGGGGTTTGGGGTTGGGGTTGGGGGGTTTGGGGTTTGGGGTTTGGGGGTTAGGGGTTAGGGGTTAGGGGTTTGGGGGTTTGGGGGTTGGGGGTTGGGGGTTGGGGTTTGGGGTTTGGGGTTTGGGGGGTTGGGGGTTAGGGGTTCGGGGTTCGGGGGGGTTCGGGGGGGTCGGGGGTCGGGGGTCGGGGGTCGGGGGTCGGGGGTTCGGGTTCGGGTTCGGGGTCGGGGTTCGGGGGTCGGGGGTTCGGGGGTCGGGGGGTCGGGGGGTCGGGGTCGGGGTTCGGGGTTAGGGGGGGTAGGGGTTAGGGGTTAGGGGGTGGGGTTTGGGGTTAGGGGGTAGGGGGTTAGGGGGTAGGGGTAGGGGTAGGGGGTTCGGGGTTCGGGGTTCGGGGGTTCGGGGTTTCGGGGTTCGGGGTCAGGGGTCAGGGGTCAGGGGTCAGGGGTCAGGGGTCAGGTTTATGGTTTATGGTTTATGGGTTAGGGGTTAGGGGTTAGGGGTAGGGGGTAGGGGGTAGGGGGTAGGGGTAGGGGGTAGGGGTTTGGGGTTAGGGGTTTAGGGGTTAGGGGGTAGGGGGGTAGGGGGTCGGGGGTCGGGGGGTCGGGGGTTCGGGGGTTCGGGGTTCGGGGTTCGGGGGTTCGGGGGTTCGGGGGTAGGGGGTAGGGGTAGGGGTTAGGGGTTAGGGGGTTAGGGTGTTAGGGGTTAGGGGTTAGGGTTTTGGGTTTTGGGTTTTTGGGTTTTGGGGTTAGGGGTTAGGGGTTTAGGGGTTTAGGGATTCGGGTTTCGGGGTTCGGGTTCGGGTTCGGGGTTCGGGGTTCGGGGTTCGGGGTTCGGGGTTCCGGGTGTCCGGGGTCCGGGGTCGGGTTTAGGGGTCGGGGTTCGGGGTTCGGGGTTCGGGGGTCGGGGTTCGGGGTTCGGGGTTCGGGGGTTCGGGTTTCGGGGGTTGGGGGTTTCGGGGTTGAGGGTTGGGGGTTTCGGGGTTTCGGGTTTCGGGTTTCGGGTTTCGGGGGTTAGGGGTTAGGGGTTAGGGGTTAGGGTTAGGGGTTAGGGGTTAGGGGTTTAGGGGGTTAGGGGGTTAGGGGTTAGGGGGTTAGGGGGTTAGGGGTTGGGGGTTGGGGGTTGGGGTTGGGGGTTTAGGGTTTAGGGGTTAGGGGTTAGGGGTTTAGGGGTTGGGGTTGGGGGTTGGGGTTAGGGGTTTAGGGTTTAGGGTTTTTGGGTTTTTGGGGTTAGGGGTTAGGGGTTAGGGGGGTTAGGGGTTAGGGGTTAGGGGTTTAGGGGTTTAGGGGTTAGGGGTTATGGGTTATGG
>BRYF01000012.1:7500-10000 GCA_030159135.1 Actinidia polygama
TTCTAAAAAATGTCTTCCTTTTCGAAAGCTTTAGGCAGCACTTGACTTGCTAAATGTTAGACTCGCTATTGACTTTGCTAATTTATTCCCAGTCTATGATTCAAATCACTGGCTGTATTTGGATCAAGGATTTGGTGAGGGAACAGAAAATGGAAAAATTAGACCAGGCCATTGGATCCCCACCCTTTTCCATTCCCTTTTTCCTTCCCTCACCAAATCCTTGATGCAAACACAGCCTTATTAGGATCTTGTATACAGTTGATTGTTTGCATCACATGAGTATCAATCCCACCCCTTTGTTTGGCGCCATAGATAAAGTACTGGCGTTCAGGCTTTTTTCCTGGCCTCTTAAAACCTTAAACTCACAACATGATAGTATTGGAACTTGAGGAATGTATTAAATGGATTTCAATTATCTTTCAATATGAATCGTTGTCAAGTTTTGATATGTATCCTGTATCATTTTTTGTATTGATTCCAAAACCAGTATCATATTGTGTCATTATCATTAGATTTTCTAATACCTTTTGGAATAGGTACAAAAACATGAATACACTAACGCATAATATCGTATTTATTGACGAGGAAAATTTTTAATAGATGAGTGTAAACTCTGAACGTTTGATGTATAAATAAAGGGTCATGAGAGCATATGTCAACTTTTTTGATGGTGAAATGTCATTCCTTGTTCTTCTGTGTCCATAGAGGCTTTGAGATCACCTGTCAACACTACAATAAAAATTTGGAGCTCAAGGGGGCACCTGTTTGGTGCCAGGATAGGACTCTTTAATTCATGGGACCCTTTCTCTTAGGAAACATATTCTCTTATCTATTTGTCGATGCCCTTCTCTTTACATATAATGATTTTACCTCCATCAATTTAGGCTTTATCCCCAGAAGCGCGTGGGCTATCATTATCCTTTTGATTTTGCGTGCTGAAATTTGAACTTCTCTTTTTCCTGCCAAGAAAATGCTCGCAGACCAGATCGACATAGCAAATTTTCCAGACCTGCCTATGGGCGAGCTACCCCTTGTGGATTGCCTATTGACCTTATGATTTGGGGTTAATCTCATCAAACAGAGATATACAATTCCTTTAAAAAGGTAAATGACTGATGCTGGACAAAAAAGAAAAGACTATTTCATGCAAACATGAAGGAAACAAACAGATTACCTTCAGACAGTGAATCGGAAGGTTTACATCAGAAAAAGACACGAGGGCTTGATTAACTCATCTTCAATGGCTGGCCTTAACCATTTGTTGGTTCCCTTGCAAAGGACGTTACCTTAGCAGCTTATTCCACATCAGCAAGGCTCTGGGAGAACAACAATCTGTTCAGCTTGGCATAATTCCAATTTCAAAGCAGTAAAGGTTCATCCCACAATATGTTCTCACAACCTCACGACATAATGAAGTACTATGAGCACTCTGCCCCAGGGAAGACAAGATTTTCCGGAGCGCCAGCCAGCGTTTAGAGAGAGAAGCTGTGACCATCGGAATAAAAGATTTTCCCGAGTGGTAGGTGAAAAATGAATGCGGAAGGGATCACCTATATAGTCTCCCCAAGGGGGCAGTGAAGCGACATAATCGTCATGACACTTGGAAAACTCACTCGGCTATTTAATGCGACATGATTGCTACAGATGCGTCACCTAATGGTGCCATAACTTTCAAAACGTCTATCACGGGGTCTAAAAGACCAAAAGACTTCTGCGCATTTCCATTCCATGACCATACACGTGGGGGGAGGGGGGGCTTAAGGTAGGTACAGACTAAATGGTTCTGGGGAATTATAACATTCCCCTCACCTGCTGACCTGTGTAGTACTGTGGAGGTATCAATTATGGACAACCACAATCCCAAAACTCAAGCCTAAGAGGTAGGACTTGGAATTACATAGACAATACCTTGGGATCTTGGGGGCATATGTGGCTTAGAGGTAAGAGAAGAAGGTTCCATCTGGTAAATGCACCCGCAACACCCCTTGGTGCACCACCCATGGCCGGCCCGAGTGGAGAGAGAGCTGCAGCACATGGGTGCACTTGTAACTGCTCATGTGACGCTTGTAACTAATTTTGTTTAGAGATCCCCGAGTGTGGTACTTGGGATATCATGATTGGCCATGTGATTAGGTAAGGACCACGTGACTGACCTCCTATGAGGAGCTACCCTTCCTCATTTGAGAGTTCAATTCCATCACCTTCTTCTCTGAGCTCCACACTTGGACTCCGGAAACTCTAGAGCTTTGCCCCCCTCCCCTCTCTCAGTCCGACTACTTCTCTATCTTCCCCTTGCTCACATCCATTCCTGTGGTGTTACACATAGATTTTCACTCTCCGGCAACCCATCGTCATGAACTCCGATCAAGGATTTTTCACAATAATCATGTTTTTTTAAGTTGAGAAGACTTGAACTGGGGAAATGTAGCCTATCCCGATGGGCAAGGATGTCACTCCAAGTCATGTATAATCATGTATAGGGCCAATTTGAGATGTGTTT
>BRYF01000012.1:227500-230000 GCA_030159135.1 Actinidia polygama
GTATATGTCTGGAAATGCATCTTTATTCCAAATTTCCATTTTTTTATACCATGACCTCCCCTCCGATTTCGTGAAACCTACATGGACCCCTGACCACAAGCATCTTTATGTCTGGAAATGCATCTTTATTCCAAGCAATTTTACCCCGTGAAGATATCATAGCGACCCCTGACCACAAATATCTTTGTAGAATCTGCTCTACTTCAATGATGACTTTTATCTGCAAAAATGACCAATGCTTTTGCCAGTTGAGCTCGGACTGTACATGCATGATAAGGCTCTGTTAGTCCACAACTCTAATTACACTTCTATCAATAAGTTTTAAAATCCTCATACTTCCGTTTTGTGGCGATCAAAGGGGAACGCCAATGTTATGCATGAGGGACAGGCAAATATCTCTTCTTTAAAACCCAGATCATGAGACAGAATCTCCTATTTAACATTTTCATCAATCTAGAGAAATATATTTTACTTTTGCTAGTACTTGGAGTTAGGCCCGACAAATTATGAAAGTCATCAAAACCTCCTTTAAGGGCCACAATAGATTTTAGATCATCTCTACAGAACATCGTAAAGTCATCCGCAAGACATAGATGAAGCAGTTTTTTCCCCCTAACAGTGCCAGAGAGAGTGTCTCATTCCTCTTGCTTGTCATCTGGGCCAAGACTTAAATAGCCATAACAAAGAGGGAAGGGGACATAGGGTCTCCTCGCCTCAGCTACCCTTGAAAGAGCCATTCCGTTCCCCATGGATGCATATAGAGAAACTAGACGTGATCCAAGCCCCCATCCATCTGACAATCCTGCAAGGGAAATCCATACTCCTCAAAACAATGAGCTTAAAAACCCAACGAACATGATCGTAGTATCCATCTGCATTGCACTTCTAGGCATAGTGGACTGCCTGGTAGATTCTTATCAACTCTTTGGAAATAATGATTTTATAGGCAAGCCTTCTCCGCTGAACAAAAGCACTCTTTACAGGATCACTAAGATCAGGAAAGACTCTCGGATTTAGTTTGCAATGTTCTTAGAAATACACTTGTATACTGTATTGCAACGTGAAATAGATCTGTTGTAATGTTTGCTAAATTATTTTTGGACTTGGACCATAAATATCTATTTAATTATATTGTTGTTTGATTGGGTTATGAATTATTGGTGAGCCAAGCCCATTACTAGTTATGTTGGACCCATGGAGGTATAGTGGGGATTTAACATATGTTTGTGTGTGTACCACACCATAGCAAATCCCTTGAATTTCCAACACATTTCCTCTTTTCCCTCTCATCCGAATCTCATCCACCTATTCTCCCACCTTCTCCCACTTTTCTTTCATCTTTTCCCCCTAAATTTAGCCAACACTTTCAACTTTTGTCTCCCACTTTCAATTTTTTTTTTCTTTGCTTTTCTCTTTCCATTATTCTCTTCTTCCTCAAATAATGGAAGAGTTCTTCCTTTCCCTCATTTTCTTTTCTTCTTTGTTCTTTCTATGTGAGAAGTGAAAACCAAAGAACTCCGGCCAAAGAACACCATTTCCGGCCATTTTTCGGCGATCTCCGGCTTTCGGACAAAACACGAAAGTTGTTCATCTCTTCGAGTTCTTCGATTTTAACCGATTGGAATTCCGTTAGGACTTCGTTTGGACTACCGTTTTTCAGATTTTTCGTTACGCTTCAAGAGGTAGTTTGATATTGTAGTATCGCCCCATCATTTTTATGATTATGATTTTGAGATGTGATTAGTTATTATTACAGCATTATTTGAATGTTTGGTTAATGTGGAAACATATAAATTATTCAGATTTGCTTTTAATACAATATTTGTATAAAATTCTAAGTTTCGAAATTCATTTTATAGGTCAGTTTGGGGTTATTTAGAATCCGAATTTAAAAGAGAGTTCTAAACAAAAGTTGTAGATCATCTTAATACCTTTCTAACGAAACTTAAAATTTGTAATTCGGATATCATATAAAAAAGTTATGAGTAAAATACCGTTACTGTTATGAAAACAAAATTTAAAAATACAATATTTGTATAAAATTCTAAGAGGTCAGTTTGGGGTTATTTAGAATCCGAATTTAAAAGAGAGTTCTAAACAAAAGTTGTAGATCATCTTAATACCTTTCTAACGAAACTTAAAATTTGTAATTCGGATATCATATGAAAAAGTTATGAGTAAAATACCGTTACTGTTATGAAAACAAAATCTGAAAATACAATATTTGTATAAAATTCTAAGAGGTCAGTTTGGGGTTATTTAGAGTCCGAATTTAAAAGAGAGTTCTAAACAAAAGTTGTAGATCATCTTAATACCTTTCTAACGAAACTTAAAATTTGTAATTCGGATATCATATGAAAAAGTTATGAGTAAAATACCGTTACTGTTATGAAAAAAATCCGAAAATACATATACGATATAATATTTTCAGATTTATTTTAAAATGATGAAATTACGTATTTATGTGATTAAATTAATTTTGTGTTAGTTATTTGATTAA
>BRYF01000012.1:295000-300000 GCA_030159135.1 Actinidia polygama
ATCTGATTCATTTCAATGGTTCACTGATTCAACCACGGTTCAACCGGTCTTATAATTAAAAAATAATAATTTTTTTTTTACCCCTTCAATTACTATGTAGGTGTTTGAAAGTTGATTATAGAAAACTTATTTAAAAGTATCAAAATATAATATGAAATATTACTAATTATAACTCATTATATATAATTTTTAAATTCTCTTAGAAAAAAATTGACAAAATAGGTTTAAATTATATACCTATCGTGAACAATAATAATAGTAAAAATCAATCATAATAAAAAAAATTTAAAAAATTAACAATTAACAATTTTATTTCAAAGTTTTGGAGCCAAACTGAAAAAATTAAAAATTTAGTTTGTCTGTTAAAAAAACGGTCGGTTCAACCGGTTAAAAAATCGTCCGGTTCGATAAAATACCGGTTCAATCCGGTTCACTTATATTTTCGATAAAATAGTTGTACCGGACCAATTCAGTACCCGATTCCCAGTTGAATCGGTTGAACATGTCGGTTCGGTCCAGTTCTGATAACTATGCCTCCAAGATTGTGTTGGTTTGTAAAGAACTCTAGGGCTCCGTCATTTCTTAGGGACAGTTCAAAACTGTAGGTGTGGCGACTTGGGCCTAATCCACAACGCACTCGTTTGGGCCTTGGCCTCCTACTCAACTGGCCCACCCACACCCAATGTCTGCAAGTTTATACTAATGAACTATTTTTGTACAAAATACTTTTTTATTTTTTTGCTTCCCCTTTTATTTATTTTTGTTGAAGGGAGAGGAGAGTCCCCTTTATTGTTGACGATGACATCAAGTATTTAAAATTACAAGACATAGACACTCCACTCCCTCAACGATTACCAAGAATTATTTACTTAACTCGTATCATCTAAAAAAGTTGTGCAAACAAACCTCCGAAATTAAAATCAACCCAACTCGATTAGTTCATAATTGTTTGTAGTTATATATATATATATATATATATATATATATATATATATATATATATATATATGCATCTATAGAATTAAGGTATAAGGTTTCTTTCTTCCCAATTGAAGTGGAAGGGCATTTATGTCCAATGGACGTATACATGCAGGCACTCATTCTGTGGGAATTATTAACATTGTGGTGACAGAAGGAGTTCAAGTGATACAAAATAATAGTTGAAGGAGGCACAATGTATTCTTTTCTTTTTGAGGGGGTGTTAGTGATAGTGCTTCATAGTTCATGGGATGTCTACGTAATTAAGACAAAATAGAACTATGTTAATTCCAGTTTGTTCTTTTTATATTGAGAAAATTACTATAAAAAATTAAGTTGATCGGATATAGATCAAATCAATATCAATTTATATTAAAATAAATAAATATAATCATTGTATCACATTCATTTATTAAGCTATAAAACAGTAATGAGCGCATGGCCGGTCCTGAATGAAGATGGGTCATTTATACACTTATCCATACACAATAACTAAAATTATGTCAACGAATATTATGTTATTTTTGTATCTATATATCGATGGACATATTCATAAACTAAAGTTCAAAAAAACAAAATAAACCTCAACAAAAAAACAATAAGTAAATAAAAAATAAAAAGATATATACCAAAAATTACTTCCCATTTCAAAAACTAAAAGTCTCATTGGAACATTACCCTTCTAACATTTTTAGTATAACAAAGTACTAATTAAGTTAGTATAATCAAACTTTTCTACCTTATCTTTTTCAATTGTAGATTGATATAAGATATACTTGAAGTTGAAACCATTAATTATACCATTAAATTTTGAAATTGAGGTTTGATGATGCCTCGCTTAGAAAGCTCCGGTGTCGAATTTGCGAAAGCCATTAACGAATAGTTTTCGAAGGAACTTTGAGGCTATGGTACAGTGGAAAGTAAATAAGACGATTTGGGTATTAGATTTGTTGTTTCAGAACAATGAATCGTAAATGTGTAAATGGATTATGAAAAAAAATACAAAAAAAAAAAGAAGAATAAGCATTAATATATCTAGTTTAGGTCTAATATTTTTTTAAATTATATTTTGTACCACGTGCTTACGTTTTAATGTATTCAGTTCAGTTTCTATATTTATTAAAATTACATTTTATACCCAGTGCCTTTGTTTTAAATTACATTTTATACTTTGCACCCCGTGCTTTTTTTGGACGTCTTGACTTGTAAATTAGGCCATTCATATATATATTTTTAAAATTTAACCTATATAAAAGGTACTAAATAACTAGGAGCCCTAAATTTTATTCAAATTTGGGGAACCTAAAGTGCTTGTTTTAGTGGCCTTTTCCCAGGACCAATCCTAGATAAATCTCCCGTGTTCTCAAGATTTGAAATATTTCGCGTTCGTGGGATTCGATGTTATAACCTTGCGGGAAAAGCCCTTAAGTTATTTTCTCCTTCCACTCGACCAAAATTGATGGGCCTAAAGCGCTTGCTTTAGTGATTTTAGTCCAAGATCGGCCATAGACAAACCTCCCATGTCCCCAAGATTTGAAATGTTTGGCATTCGAAGGATTCGATGTTGCAACTTTGAGGGCAATCCTTTAAGTTGTTTTCTTCTTTCACTCGACCAAACCCTTGGAGTGAAAAAAACAAATGACATCTATTTTCTCTAATTACATTGTCGTTAAAAAAATCATTCAAATACCCCATCTAAGTAAATAAAATAATTAAATATGTAAATAGGAAATTATTTGATTTGTTTTATGGAATTAAAAAAGTGTAATTAAAGAAAATTAAATTGTGAAAATCATTAAAAAAAACAGTAGGTAAATACACATTTTGCACTGCCAAGTTTATTTCGCTATGTTTAATTAAATAATTTTCAATAGGCGTGTTTGGAGGATGAAAGACAATTATTGAGGGTGACGCATGCGCCGGCTATTAGTATTATTACTAGCTGCGAGTGGCACCAACATCTGTTGGTGGTTGGGTAAGGGGTGAATTAATTGTTTTAAACTGTCAACCTCATGGTGTGTTCCTTTCTTGAGTTCATTAAATTTCCAATAATGCGACTTACTTAAATACAATGTATATGTGAGAGAGTATGTATATGAGAATTTATTTTCACACTCCTTATTTTGATTTATGTACTCTTAATTTGGAGTGCAGAAATCAAAAAAAAGGAGTGCGAAAATAAATTCTCATATACATACTCTCTCACATATCCATTGTATTTAAGTAAGTAACAATTTGGAGTGCAGAAATCAAAATGTAGAGTGTAAAAATTAATTCTCTATGTATATTTATATGAACACTTAGGACTCGATAGACCTGACATCTCTATTGTTTAAAAATAAACTTTGTGTGTAGTCTAATTATTTTAGACTCATTTTGATAATTTCAAACGTATATATTGTAGACTCCGTCATAAAAATTAATACTGTAAAAAATTATATTTATCGAAAATAGTTCGGTGTTCGTTCAATCAAGGCCGGGTCTTGAGCTAATGCCACTGAAGCAAGCGTTTTAGGCCCCAACTTTGAATAAAATTTAGGATCCCAATTATTTAGTACCTTTTATATTGGTTAAATTTAAAAATAAATAAATTGTGAAGGGCTTAATTTACAAGTCTAGGCATAAAAAAATAAAGCACGGGATACAAAATATAATTTTAAAAAATATATAAACTAAACTGAATAAATTAAAATAAAGGCACTGAGAATAAAATATAGTTTTGATAAATATAAAAACTAAACTGAATACATCAAAACACAAGCATGTGATACAAAAAATAAATTCAAAAATATAAGAACTAAATTGGATGGATACATTAATACTTATCATTCTTTTTTTTATAATTTCTTCCTTAATTCATTTACACATGCTAGTGTTCTAAAACAGCAAATCTAATGTCCAAATTGTCTTATTTACTTTCTAGGTGCCCTAGCCTCAAATTTTCTTTCAACACTTTTCATCTTCGTTAATAGTTTTCGCAAATTTGACATAGGAACTTTCTAAGCAGGAAATCATCAAACCTCAATTTATAAAATTTACTAGTATGATGAATGATTTCAACTTCAAGTGTATCTAATATCAATTTACAATTGAAAATAATAAGATAAAAAAGTTTGATTATATTGCTTAATTAGTATTTTTGCTACCTGATGAGAGGTAAAGTATTTACCTGCAGAAGTAAACACATTGCCAAGATCACCTGTGAAGTTAACACGTCGCCAAGGTCATGTCGCCTTATCTAATG
The DNA here is from genome assembly GCA_030159135.1 of Actinidia polygama. Classification (NCBI taxonomy): domain Eukaryota; kingdom Viridiplantae; phylum Streptophyta; class Magnoliopsida; order Ericales; family Actinidiaceae; genus Actinidia; species Actinidia polygama. Next base: position 299,223 of record BRYF01000012.1, read on the forward strand.
CAATCACCTCATTAAGCTTGGATTTTATGGGATGCTCTCCATGGTTTCTCACATAGCCAATCCTTACCTTATCCATCTCGCCCGTTACTCTGAAGATGAGATGACCTTGGGACTTCATCTCCACCAAGTCTCCTACATTCGCAGTGCTATCTCTATTTGATATTCTCCTCCTTTTACTCTGAAATCCTCGGTCACGCCTTCTATACTTGGTTATCCGATGATTACGCCGTGATATTCTTGTACGGCTCTAAATTCTCCATCTATAAAATACTGCTCATCATCCACTAGAAAAGCATAATTGCATTCTCACTGTCTGAGTCATAACTCTATTATTTTACTGCTCTACTACTTTGTCTAGCTTATTCACCTCGGTCTCATCTCCACGCCGGAAGAGTTTGTAGTGGCCTCACCCCAACCGATAACGTTTGTTCTCTTGTGCAAGTCTTCGAGGTCAATACCGAGCTTAAGAGCAATTCTGACTGTTGGTTGCTCATCCCAAATTTCTACCACAACACTAATAAAAATGTTAGAAATGTGATGTTCCAACTAGACTTTTAGTTTTTAAAATTGTAAATAATTTTTTAGTATATATCTTTTTATTTTTATTTTTTATTGTTTTTTTGTTGACGTTTATTTTGTCTTTTTGAACTTTAGTTTATGAAAATGTCCATACAAAAATATCATATTATTTATATATATAATTTTAATTATCGTTTATGAGTAAATATATAAAGGGCCCAATCATCATTTTTTGGCTTAGAGATTCTAAATTTCAGGA
>BRYF01000012.1:382500-387500 GCA_030159135.1 Actinidia polygama
CTCCTCACAAATACACCGTAGTAATATTGTTTTCCTCCAATTCCTATATTCCTATATCATACAATAAAATATAAATAACTTCATACCATAGGGAAAAAAAAGTACTAAATATAATTTTTTAGATTTTTTAAATAGCTCACGAAGTGTTTCACCATATTAAGGTTTATTTTGGTGGATTACTTTTTATATACCCAAGGGCAATAGTATAAATAACAACAAAAGACATAGACAATATAGTCTAATTATTTTTAATCCCATGGGACATATTTACTAATATCATGTTCCCCCATGGGATGGGTAATTCCAGCTGTGCGGAAGATTAACACTCCTATGAAATTGTTAGTCCTGAACCAATTTGTACACGATAAACACAACTTTCATGTGCCCACTGGACTGCTGATTCAATCCCAACCCCTAACACAGCTATCAAATAGGGTCTATTTATGTTACTTAGATGGACTGAAGAGTTACAATAACAGTTAACATAATTGGAAAGATAGGGTGCAAAGTAAACTTTTTATTAAAATATAAAGGTATTAAGTGTAGGTGACCCGAATAGGAGGACATGTGGGCGATAACATAACCCAACAAAATTAGAATTGATTATACTTGGGTTGGGTCCCTTCATTTGATTTTTTTTTTGTCAACAAGTGGATTATATTAGACAAAACAAAGGATAAACCTCAAGTACAACCACCATCCTTGTGGAGAGGATTAAGCAACCAATCAAATAATTTTATTTAGGGTAAATTATACTATCTTCTCTGAAGTTAATGATAACGACATAATTTTTTTTTTTTAAAATTTAAAATAACATTTAACCTTTCTTATCTTTATTGATAATAAGAAGAGTTTTATAAATCGTAATCTTTTATATTTCTTTTCATTATTACCTAGGTAGGGCCTATGGGTTTATGCTTCCAAGTGTTGGTAGTCATGATTTTTCATATGTTGGATAATACTTGTAGGCTGCAATATTTGATTAGGTACATGGAGAAATAAAATAATAAAAAAATCTGTTTTAGCATTCTAACATAAATGAAAAATGCTATGGGTACCCTAATATTGCACTCCAAATGCACATCTAGGTAAGGTGGAGTATTTGGATTGGCTGACATGACTGAGTGGACCCCACATCCAGCCAATCCAAATGCTCCACCTCACTCAGATGTGCATTTGGAGTGCAATATTGGGGTACCCATAACACTACTCAACATAAATTTTAGTTTCTATTTTAGAATTTAGAGTATAACTTTTTATTTTGCCCATGAGTCAGTCTCAGTCTTCACGTTTTTCAAAGGCTTGATTTGAATATTGTACCAGTAACTATAAAAAAATAATTTCCTTTTTCTTTTCATTCTTTCAGTTCATTTTATAGTAATTTTATTTTTTAATTAATTGACCGTTTTGACGTGTTTTCTTAAAGTAAGTCAAATTTGAATGGTTATTGAAGACCTTTCCTTTTATGAAATAGTTCGCAAACGCAAACGTTAGTTCGCTTTTAAAGCACGTTTTGTAAGTGAAGTCATTTTAATAATACAACAATAGTTAAATGTTGTTTAAATAATAAGAGTGGGATACGATCATGTTACATTAAAGAGACAAGCATGAGGCCCCGAGAATAGTTCACCAGACAATCGCTGTAGGTGTAGGATCTCTATTTTTTTTTTAAAAAAAAATAGAGATCTTATTTAAGCATAAACTATATACTAAATTTCTGATCTCCCAAATTTACTTTGAACCTCAAATACAATGATTTTAACTTTACAAAAAAAAAATAAAAAATTAATTCATTAGATGAGTTAGTTATTTATCCATTGAAAATACTGTGATAGATAAGCATAATTACAATTTTTACGAATAAATCCGTTGTTACAAATGCAAGAAATGGAACGTATAAAATTTGGTTGTCACTCAATTATTTTATTTTGATATTACGCACTTTGATTTTTCCGAGCGGCCTCACCTCGGCTGGCTACGTTTGTTCATTGCTGCGCAGGTCGCCCAAGCATTAGACGAGGTTCAGTGCCGAAACCGAGGAACAATTTGACTGTTGATTGCTCGCCCAGATTTTTACCACAACAGAATGTATAAAATTTGGTTGTCACTCAATTATTTTATTTTGATATTACGCGTTTTGATTTTTTTTAATTTTTAGTAATATAAATTAATTTGATTAAAATATAAAACAATAAATCATTTTTTTCCTTCTAAATTCGTCTCAAGTGAATTTACCTTACTAAATTTGTCAATAAAAATGTGCAAAAGTCCAATCCTATCAAACATTATGTCCGTATTTGAGTCTTACATTTGCAAACAAAAGATTCTTCTTTCTCTAATTATTATGATTTGCACGCACTCGTGTTAGTATTCATTGCAAAAGAAACATCTTTTTTTAGGCTAATGAAGCTTTCGTTGAATATTATAATATGCTAAACATCGCTCCACGTGGCAAGTGGAGCTTCCTAATGTTAACATTTTTTTAGTTTTCTCCCGTAATTAAAAAAGCTAAAAACAGTTGTATTAAACTGCAACAAACAAACACTCGAATTTAATAAGAAGCCTATTGCATTCAATGAGGTAAAGAATAGACAACCATTACAAGACCGAGATCCTATATATATATTTATCTGGTAGGCAATTGAACTTGTATTTTATTTTGGAAACTGATTTCTATACTCCCCTTTCTAATTTTTGCACTTTAAAGGGAAGTGTAGAAATTAACACCATTATAGAATTGATTTTCGCACTCTACTTTTTAATTTCTGCACTCTTATTTATTTTGGAGTGCAAAAATCAATTACCTTTATTTTTTGTACCTCCACAAAAAAGCTAAGTGAACAAAAATAATGAGGTTGACCGTGAAAAAATTGTGGTCAACCCGTACCCAATTTAAGGTTTCCAAATTTAAGAAAAAATGCCAGCAATTCCAGTACAAAAAATTTTCCAGAATTCTGATCCAATTTTTCCCCTTTTCTCTTCTGTTTGGCAAACTGAATTAGAAATTCCACAGGAAGGAGTCTTGTGAGAAATTTCCGTCACAATTCTCCTCTCCATAGTCCACATTGGGAAGTGGCGGCACGAAAAAATCATTGGAGAAATCATCAAATCCAGGGAATATATCAAATGAACCGGGCCCTGTATTTTCCGAGCCCATGGTCGCAAAAAGGTCCAAAAACGACACATCCAGCGGCGTTTCGGTCCCCATGGGGGCCACTCCATCGGAAACCGAAGGCGACGGTGACTCCACCTGCATTTCCGACGAGGACGAAGAGGAAAAAGAAGAGGAAGACCGACGAGACCGGCTCGTTTGGGGCTCGGCGTTCGCGAACCGGGCGGCGGCGACCTGGATCTCGGCGGGAGTGAGGGACTGTCCGCCGGCGATCTCCGGCGGGTTTTCCGGGAAGTTGAACTTGGCGGAGGGGCCGCGGAGGCAGAAGAGAGCGGCATCGAAGGCCCTCGCTGCCTTCTCCGCCGATTTGTAGGACCCCAGCCAGATCCTCTCACGGCTGTTTGGCAACCGGATCTCGGAAACCCATTTCCCCCACTTTCTCTTCCGAACCCCCTTGTACTTGGACTCATCACTAGTACTCCTCTCAGCTTGTTTGGATGTCTCCGGTTTCACCATACCCTGTTTGTTTACAAATTCCCGGAACCAAAATGACTTGTCGATTGCGAATTTGGAGAGTGGAGTCTGATTGTGTTGTGTTTGGAGAGAGAGAGAGAGAGTTAGATGGAGTGGGGAATTGGCGGCTCTGTATAAATATCTGTGGGCGGGGGGGATTGAAAGCAGCATTTCTTGGATTGTTCTGGATGTGTGGGATCCAGGGAGGGGTCAACAGGGCGTGTTGATTTGACTAATTTGAAGGGAAAGGAGAGGGGAGAGTATACGTGGCGGATGATGATGGGAGAGGGGATACGCGGTCGTTTTGGAGCACGCGGGAGGTTAGTTCCTCGTGGATAAATCGGCGGGGTCCTGGAAACCCCTAACACTACAACCAAGGCCCACATGTCAAATAGATCACTTTCACTTGTTAAAAGGTCAGGTAAAAGTACACTAACCCCACTCCCCACCCCCGCAGATTTTTGTTTTTTTGAGGCCAATGAGTTAGGACCCTTGAGATCCTGAAAATTATGTCTCCTTCCCTGACATTATAGTCATGTTACAAAAAAAAAAAAAAAATTGATACAATTAGTTTTTGATGATGTCAATTGTCAAGCACAGAATTCTACCAATTCTAGCAATGATTTTAGTATGCAACGTTCGTTTATGAAAAACACCTTGGTGAAATGCATCTGAGAATCGAATATGTGCCATATTAACTACCGCGTCTTCCTCTTCATCATAGGGTGGGGGTTGGTGGAGAGAAATTCTGGTGGTGAGAATGATGAGAAGGCATGGCGATTGTGAGGATGAAGCCATGATGGTGGAAGGAAGGGAAGAGGTTGTGTTAAGGTAGTGCTATGGTGCATGTTCGCCTAAGGAGGGATAATAATCATGGGCGGATGTGGCAAGAGGCAAGTGGGCTCAATTGACCCCATTGATTTATTTTTTTAGCTCCTTAATATTTGTCATAAATATAATTTTGACTATAAATACCATTTTGATCCCTTTGAAATTTATAATTTATCCCTAGAATATATCATAAATATAATTTTGACCCTTAATGACATTTTTTTCTGACTCCCACCTGATGATAATGATAGTGTTGCGGTGAGAGTAAGAAGGTCGACAGGAGGGTAACGAGGTAATTGACATTTATGTAAGTACTATGAAAAGATAAGTACGGACAATGGAGGGTAATGTAATTTATGTAACTTGAAAGCAGAATCTTTATTATTAGAAAACCTCAGGGGAGATTAGCATAGTTTAGAGGAAATATAATAGCATATCACTTCCCCGAGGACTATAGCCATCGTGGAAAATGGCAAAAATGTAGAGTCCTTTACGAACAAACTTATAAAATGAAATTTCTCATTACTTCACAGTCAACTTCAAC
>BRYF01000012.1:395000-397500 GCA_030159135.1 Actinidia polygama
GCAAAATACTCAGTTATCAAAAAAAAAAAAAACTTCACGACGAATAGCTATCAATGAAGACTCTTTAAGGACTTTATTTTGTTGCCCTCCTTTTAAACACATTATATTTTGTCATGGTTTGTTGGTAAGAGCGTCTAATGCATCGTCAAAGCCAAAATTTGACATCAACTTTACTAGAGAATGATGTTTATGAGTCTAGCAGGTCAAATTTGTGTCGTATCATCACCACCACGGATGATTTTGATCTAATGGTAGAAAATCAATAATTGCATCAAAATAATATTAAACTAATGAAGCAATATTACTAGAAAATGAGAAAATGTCACTGTTGCGAGTTAGATTTTGGCAATTAAATTGTCAATAGGGCACTATCTAAAAAGAAATTTTGTCAATAGGGCAAAAAACACCGAAAATTCTCTAATAAAAGTCGCACAAATTCTAAAATATCTAAAAGCACAGTAATTTTTTGTATAAAAGTAGTTCACGTTTTTTTTTAATCTTTATTCATGCAAATTACAAAACAACCCTTGCATAGAGTTTTAAGAAATTTTCTTGGGTAATTGTAAAAGGTCGCCAAGTGCATTTAGATGACATAAACAAAGATCCTTTTCAGGCATTAAAATTCGGAAAATGATTTTTGCACTTTTTTTTTACCAAATAACTCTGTTTTTGTCCTTATTATGGAGTGCATTTGATAATTTATTTTTTATTCTTTTTTTTTACCAAATTCACGCCATAATAAGGACAAAAAATAAAATGCATTTGGTAAAAAAAAGAATGTAAAAATCATTTTCTTAAAATTCAAGAAAATGAAATGAAGGGGTCAACTTCACTTCAACATCAGCACACCTCAGAATTCTATTAGTTAATAGGGGTAAATTTGCAAAAACTTCCCTAAAGTTTCTAACAAATATAATTATCTCCTTTTTGTAGTCTTTAAAATAGTATTGATTTCCTTTATTTTTTAATCATTATCAAGATTTTTCCTAGATCTAAATTCTTAAAAAAATAACAAAATTACCCTTATATTTAGGGCTTCTAACTTGTTTTTCAATACACTAATTAAAATAAATAAATAATCTCTATTTTTTATATAAAAAATAATTTATTTTTTAATTATGTTTAGATTATGAATACTTAAACATAAAATATTTAAATTATTTTAAAAAAAATATTATTGATAATAATAGGCGTAGTGAGAAAAGAATTAATAGGCTTAAATTTAAGGGTAAGTTTGTTATTTTTATACAAAAATTAACTCCAGAAGGCAGAAAAAATCTTGTTCAAAATTTCAAAAGTAATGGAGACTACTACTATTTCTAAAATGACATGAGCTGTGACTGTATTTATCAGAAACTTTAGGGAAGGTCAGTGAATTTACCCTAATTAACGTTATTGAAAGAAAATAAAATAGAATAATAATAATAATAATAATAATAATTGAAAGGTGGGGTATGGTTGTCAACATCTTGACGCCCCCATCAGACGGGTGAACTTAACTCACTTTCACCAACCAACAATGCATTAAATAATCACGTAGCCTTACACCAATCGTTATTCAACACGTAAAATAGAAGTGGGCCCAAGTTTTGGCCCTATTTTGTTTCTGGGTAAATTACACTCATTTTCCCTGATTTTTCTAAGAAAATACAGATATATCACTAAAATGTCTTAAATAACGTTTTTTAATATTATAGCGGTTTTACTAACCTCTATATAGTGAACAGTGGATAATGCACATTTTTTTAATATATTTTTACACATATTTTAATGTGTTTTTTCAGATATTTATATATTTTTTTCACAAATTAATTTAATTCTTGTTCACTAGCCGGTGACACACATTGGGTGGTCATGCCATAGAATTTGATACCACTATTCTTGCTCTTGTTCCTTTTGTATGGAACTAAATACCCAATCATGCCAAACAAACGGACGAAGGAGAAAAGGGTGATTTAGAGCCTCAAAATTAATAACAAAAGTATATTTCATTAATTACTTTAACTCTAAAGTTAACGGAAGGGATCTTGTCACTAAAATTAAGGGAGGTCAAAGTTTTTTGAAAAACTACTAGGGGGCTCTCTGTATTTGTCAAAACCTCAGAGGGATCTGGTCTGGTCTGGTCTGGTCTGGTCTGATCTGGTTAAAAGTGTTTTCCAAAGGCCTAAGCGCCCGGTTTTGACCGCCAATATCAATGGGCCAAAATCACCATTTCCTACTTGCTTCACGAAAAGTATGAGTATGCCCTTTGAGCATCTCCACCGATTTAGAAACTTTTCCAAAATTTGGCTTATGATAATGTCATTTTATCATTTTTTTTGACAATATTGCTCCCATCTTTTTATTCTATTTTGGCACAATCTTTATATTCTCGAGTCAGATAAAAAGTATTGAATGTAAAATGCATTGACGATGATGTGACAATTTTGATATTGTGAAATTTGGTGTTAAAAAATAATCCTAATTGCTTTCATTATGTAACTGTCTATTAACAATATGA
>BRYF01000012.1:417500-420000 GCA_030159135.1 Actinidia polygama
TTTTTAGATTAAAACTTCTTATAAAAGTATATTATTGTTATATTTTTTCTCTCTCTCTCTCTGTTAATGCTTCCACCGCCATCCTCACTCACGCACTCGTCGTCTTTTGATATTTCCACAACCCCAATCTCTTTCCCTTATTCCTTTACTTCCGTCGATGTTTTACGAGTGCTTAATTTTTCAACGATTGCTTAATTTTTGCAATGAATTAACATGAATCAGTAGTCGGTCTTCATCATATCCTTCCCACATGAATCCTTTACGGCTGGCTTTCTTTCGATGGTTGGATCTCGGTGAAGTCAGAAATTCATTCTCCCAATTTTTTTATTTTTTTTTAGTTCACGATTATAGAATATATATGTGTGTTAATTCCTAATGGAGTGTGCGTTAATCACTGTCCACCACGTCATTTGCAAGACATGTTATTCTCACTGCATGTGTTATTGAAAAGTTAGTTTTTACATTATTGAGAATTATCACTAACATTCAATGAAGATTCTGTCGATTGAGAAATACTCAATCCATAATACATCAATGCTTTTCACCAAAAAAAAAAAATGGATTTCCGTTTAAAATTATTTAACTCCGCGAAATTTACCAAGTTAGGAAATTAGGGTTTATTGGGATTACTTTTCACTTCCATGATGTTACGAACAAAACCCCACTTTTTCAAATATTCAAAGCAATAAAATTAAATCTCATACAAATTAGGTAGAAATCATATTCGTTTTCATCATTTTGTTCAATTTTCTAGGGTGTGAATCTTTTTCACATCCAACCATTGGGAGTCTCTCGCGGACTAAAAATCTCTTTCTCATGGTCATCGATGGCAACTTGATTCTCTGAATGTCTGTCATTTCCAATTAATAACGAGATCAATTTGTGCTCGAGAGTGTTTTTGAAATTGAATGAGAGACAGAGAGAGAGAGATTTTCGGGGATCATTTGATTTGAAAAATCTAGGGGATGTTTAAAATATTTTTATTTGATTCTTACTTTTTTACACTTACCATAGTAGTTGTATTAGATGGTATTTATTTTGGGAAGGATGAGGATTTTCTGCAGTAAAGACAGCAGGAAGTCTTGCTGCCTTGTAGATATGGTAGTCTTTAAGTGGTCATTTTGGTGTTATTAATAACACACAATAAATGTATTTTAAGAAATTCAAAAAATTAATAACACCCAAATGGACACTAAAAAGTTGTCACATCTACAGGGCATTAGAATTTTCTGCTGCGCTTATTACAGAAAATCCTCATCCTTTTGGAAATTCTATTTGGTTATCAAGACGTATAGTTAACATTTTTGACTACTGTATTTTTAGAAATATATTTACGGACTGATCCGTTTTTTACCCTTTTTTTATTTTTTTTTGAACTTTTCCCGGCCATCCAAGTTTTGTGGCCATCCATCTATCTTCATGGAATGCCTTCATTGCCGGGTGAGTAATTTGATTATAATTAATGTCCTTACATTTTATTCATTAAAATCTCTAATATTTTAGTAAAAATATAAAGAATTAAGTAAACTATAAACAAAAACTCTAATCAAAACCTAAAATAATTATCACTAAAAATTACCATTTGCCTTTAATATATGTTACGTTCAATCATAATCAATTTTGTTTGTGCTATTTGTGAATTTTAACTTTTTATGAAGACGTATGATGAATATATTAATTTAAATTTAAATTCAAATTCAAATGTGAACAGAATATTGTCTCTTTATTTTTTATTTTTTATTATATTATACTAGTTCTTTATATGAAATAGTTTTGAAAACTTCAAAACTTTATACTTTTATCACTTCAATATTTTTAAATAATTTAAATTAAAAAGATACCTACGCAAATAAAATATAACAAAGGGATCAGTAATGTTTTGCTAGCAATGAGCCACGGGTTAAATGTGTTTTTAATTATTGGTATCTAGATTTGATAATAGAAACAAAATTAATCTTTTTTTTGAAGTATTAACAACGTATTATCAATTAATTAACTCAATAAATAGATGTTATGCATGAAAGAAACTTTCAATAGTTTCATTTTGGATGGTTTTAAGTATAACAAACATATGCCAACTAGCAATAACTTGGCAACGGAAACTAATTACGTCATATATATATTAATGGTTTTGATATCACGAATATGTGTTTTGTATAATTTCAAATTTATAAAAGTAGTAGTGGCTTCGTGGTGATTTGGTGGTAGTGCTTTGGAGACGACAACGTTAATGTAATCACCATGGCGATTGTGATAGTAGTAAAGGGATGGTGATTTGCTATAGTAGTTGAGGGGGTGATGCATGTGGCAGTGGTATTGGAAGGTGGAGGGATGGTGTTTGCGACTGTGGTATTGGTAGTGACGATGATGGTAGGAGTGGTGGTGGTGGTAGATGTGGTATTGGTAGTGGATGAATGGTGATGGTAGTAGATGGGTAGTGGAATGGTGGAGGAAGCAAATGATGGCGACAATGGTAGTGGTGGTATTGATAGGTGAATGG
>BRYF01000012.1:437500-440000 GCA_030159135.1 Actinidia polygama
CAGGGAAGCTTTGTGTACAGTACAGTATCCATGAATTTAGAAACCTAAGAGCCGGTACTTTCTTGCATATGGAAGCAGCTGGGAGGATTATGTGGCATGCATTTTCCTTTTTCTACTTTTGTTAGCATTGATTCAAGTTCTACTTTTACAGTTTCTGTTTTATGTTGGAAAGATCAAATTTCCTGTGCATATTCTATTGGAAAGGGATATCGCGTTTGAGCAAGCAAAAATGGAAAGGAGCATTGGATAGTGTACAAAGGGTACAAAAGGATTGAACCATATGGACTCCAATTGTTCCCATCTATGTTCTAGTTGACTGTTTAGTAAAAATTTTAACCACTTTTTCTGCTAACTTGGCATCTGGCCAAATGACCGACTAATTTGGAGAACAATTTCACTAAATTTTTTTAACCACTTATCCTAAGCATATATCACACATCGTAGTTATCTTGGTTATGGCCTTATGGGCTGTTTGTGGCCATCCATTCAACAACTAAGAAATAATAAATAATCCATGCTTTTAAAGTCATGGTAACACCAACTCACTTTTGTTTAGGTCAAACTAGAGGGAGTCTCAAAACATTTATCACAAATTTCTTTGTACATTTACATATTCCTAATAATTTTCAGATATCTTCAAGTGACTTTCTCATGTTCTATGAGCTTCAAAAATCACAACCTAAGCTATCATTACTATCTAACTTGAATATCGGTTATGCTATCGTGTGATGGTTAATACACACTTTTTATATATTTTTACATATTTTTGTATATTTTTTTATCTATTAATCACCATTCATTTGGGTGGTGGTGGTGGTGGTGGTGGTGGTGGTGGGTGGGTGGTTAGCATTTCTCTTAAAAAAAAAATATAACCGAAGAGAGTGGGAAATGATAGTGGTTGACTTTTCTTTCCCCTTCCTATAAAAAAAAGCTTAAATTTTCAAACACCCCTTAAATTTATTATCTTGTATCACATTTACTCTTTATCTTAAAAAATTAATTAATTACGCACCATCAACTACTTAAATTCACGGAAAGTATGAAATATCCCTTATAACACTCGTATGGTAGATGAAAATGGTAAAAAAAGAATAATATGAAATATTCATCATAACCCTAGGGTTATGAAACTATATATAAGCTCTTGGGTTCTTTCCCTCCCAAAAAAGAAGGGCACGTATAATTAGTGCAAGTCATGTGTAAATTTTCGTCCATATTTGCCATTGCTAAGTAAAATAGATGAGGAGGTGAAAGTGACACAATGCAATATCTAATGAGTATTTGAAAAATTAAGCAAAAGAAAAACCTTAAAATTTAGGATATGGCTTTTCTGAAGCCCAAGTAAATGGATTGTATAATGCAGTCATGCAGTTCAAGCTTTTGAAGCACCATTTTGGGCTCATTTGAATGATCCAAAATGTTTGTATTTTAAACTATATTATAAAGATTAATACTGTAAAAAATAATATTGATCGGACACAATTCAGTAACCGTTCAATCTTGTTTTATAACTTAATTAATGAATATGTTATACATGATTATACCAATTTATCTTTATATAAATTGTTATCAATCTACCATTAATCTGTATCTTATTAATGTAAATTTTTATAGTAATATAATTCTTAATAACGTTTACAACAAAACAATTTTAAAATATGATTCAAAATACTTAGATTATACCATAGGAAAATAATTTTTACATTTTTTTTTTACAAAATACATTTTATTTTTTGTCCTTATTATAGAGTGTATTTGATAAAAAGAAAATTAAAAATAAATTACCAAATACACTCTATAATAAGGACAAAAAATAAAATACATTTAATAAAAAAAGAGTTCAAAAATCATTTCCCTACAACATATTATCTAAAAACGAAACTTGAGTGTTCCGAACTCCGAAGTAGTGGCAGGAACGTGTGACAAGGGGCGGCATCATATGCTGCTAAGTTGAACCCCCCAAAATCTAAGTTGATCTCCAATTCAAGAAACCTCTCTCTCTCGCTCGCTTTCACTGAAGAGTTGCAATCAAATAGCGTGTACGACGATGTATCGATCGGCGGCGAAGCGACTACTTCTGTTACCGTCGAGGGTTCGCAACGGCCGTCCCCAAATATCTCGCGTTCGAATGCTAACGATGCCAAACTCGCCTCGTTTTTCGTCCACGTCGTCGTCTTCTTCTCAGGCGTTTTCTGATCAAAGCCCTAATTTCCCCCATCAATCACGCGCACAAAACCCTAACCCCTCTGACTCTGCATCATCAGCTTCATCGCAATCATCGGGGTTTGCACAAGAAAGTGGACCTCGCCATGAGAGCCAGGCCTCGAAAGGGTCTCGCCCTCAATACCAGGAGGAGCAAGCTCACGTACTCAGCGCCTCGCTTCGTCATGTGGTCTGTACATTCACTCTATTTCTGATTTCTATGTTTAATCTTCGTACACATACAAAGACACCCATATCTAGTACTTTTTTGTTTAAAATCCTTGCAGATAGGGATTGT
>BRYF01000012.1:445000-450000 GCA_030159135.1 Actinidia polygama
CCCATCATTTGTGACAGTGGTTCAGGGATGGTGAATGTTAAGGCAATTCTTGAGCTTTTCTCCCCTCTAGAGACGAAGATATTATACGTACCATAAAATTGTTATCACAGGCTTTTACTTTTGCAGCTCATTAAGTACTGCATGCATGTGCGGAAAAATTTGACAAGCGTCTCCATCGGCAGGCTGGTTTTGCTGGTGATGATGCTCCATGTGTAGCTTTTCCCCAGTATGATAGGTCATCCCTGAAACAAGAACACAATGATTGGAATTGGACAGAAGGATATGTACTTTGGAGATGAAGCACAAGCATGCCGTGGGGTCCTGAGATTGAATTATCCTTTTGATCACGGAATAGTCAGAAACTGGGAGGCCATGGAGAGACTGGGATCATACCTTTGAGAAGGAGCTCGGGATCTGAGGCTTTGCTGAATCCCAAAATTAACAGAGAGAAGCTGGTGGAAATCATGTTTGAAGCTTTTAAAGTTCCTGCTACCTATATAGCAATTCAAGCTGTCCTCTCCCTGGCAGTGGCCGTACAACAGGTAAACAAAACAACAATTCCCTCTCTATAGAAATTCCAGTGAGACCTAGGTTACTTGCACTCGGATATGGGTGTAGCGAACGGGTGCGTATCTTGGGGTCAGACCTGTCAAACCTCTAATTAAGGGTACACAGACATTTATTATATTTTAATCTATTTTCTGGGATTAAATGGTATTATATAAGTGGCAAAAGTTACTTTTTTTGTAGCAATAATGCAACCAAATATGCAATTAAATTATAGCCAAATACATAGAAGAATGAAGAAAAAATATTATAGCCAACATCAATTGATTGGGACACAAGGCTGAGTTTGGTTTGAACTGGAATGCTACAAAATACACAGAGAATGACAACGTAATGACAATTATACGGAAAGTGTCGGGTGGGAAGTATTGAACAAGTCTTGTTCAGTTGTCAAGTGTACATCATGGTTACTTGATTTATTTTGAAGAGTTTGTGTAAAATAGGTGAACACACGCTGATCATGCTCTGTAAGTGTGTTTCATTAACTTGTATGGGGAAGTTTGATCAGGAATTGTGATGGACTTTGGAGAAGGGGTGACACATGTTGTCCCCATTTATGAAGGTTATTCACTTCCGCACACTGTGCAGTGGCTTGATCTAGCTGGGAACGACCAATGGACTACCTTACCAAGATCCTGGCTAAAGAAGGTTGCTTGTCACCACATCAGCAGAAAGAGAGATTGTTAGGGACATTAAGGAGGACTCACTTACATGGCAACAGAGTTTGAGAAGGAATTTTCCATGTCAAGGGAAAGCTCTGAGCTAGACAAGCAATATGAATTGCACGATGGGCAAGTGATAAAAGTTGGAGCAGGGCGCTTCAAATGCCTGGAAGTTCTGTTCGATCCTAGCAGATTGGGCATGGAATCGGGAGGAATCCATGAGATTGTGTTTAGATCAATCAGATGGTGTGATGTGGATGTTAGGAGGGACATGTTTGCAAATTTGGTGCTAAGTGGCGGTACCACCATCATACCAGGCCTGGCTGACAGGCTATTGAAGGAGCTGGGTTCGATGGCATCTCCTGGTGTGAGGGTTAGGGGTGTTGCACCTCCCAGAGAGGAAGTATAGCGTCTGGATCGGTGGCTCCATCTTAGCTTCACTAAGTACTTTTCAGCAGGTATCTTCTAGTTATTATGACAATTTGCTTTGATTGAATTGTTTCACCCAATGTGAAAAAAAGACCACCAAATGATTGTGATTGTAAGTTTCTCAGATCACCCTTTGAAAAATATTGAATTTTGATTTCATTCCCGTTGTACACCCGGTTTTTCCAAAATACCCTAACCTTCTGCTTTCCAAAAAACCAAGCCCCCAAACCACAACAAGCACATTCAAACGATCCCGCCACTAACCCCCCCCCCCCCCCCCCATAACTCTCTCCAATCCTCACTTCCCCATCCCAAACGCACCTTCAAAATGGAGATTTGAAAGCCCTAGCCCAATTTGGACCCCCCTTGAAATCCTAATTGCTACCTGAGAGGGAGGGTAAGATGGTGGCGACGAAGATGGCATTCTGGAGATGGTATGGAGGGGATGAGATAGGGCTGTGGTGGCGAAGTAGTTGGTTGTGGAGTGTGTGGGAAGGTGCTTGTGAATGGCGGAGAGAGGAGGAGAGGGGGTAGTTTGTGGCAGGAGGTGGGGCTCCAAGGAATTGAAATGGGAGTGCCAATAGAGAGGCCACCATTATAAAATGCATGAAGGCCTCCTTGTCGGTCAAAAGTTGAGAAGGGAACAAAGATGGCATCCGCTTTCACATCCCATATTGTTGAGCAATTGAATCTGAAGCCCTACCCAGAGATGAGAGATCCTTGTGTCACTCTCTTCAAATCTCACCTTCCCTCCCACGGTAAGTCGGCTTTATCCACTTCCTTTCTTCTGGATCTGGCTCTAGATGTCTTCAAATTTTCTCTCCCATCCACCATTTTAAAGTTGATGCGTATATGTATACATTGGGTGTGAATTGCTATTTCTGTTTACAAGGTTCTAAAAATCGCTAGGCGGTAATCGGGCGGCGAGGGGGGCCTAGCGCCTAGGCGGGGGCCTAGGCGGTTATTTATTTATTTATTTATTTAGAGAATTAATATTTATTAAAAACAACAATAAATTATCAAATATCAAATTCTAACAAAGAAATGACATCAAAATAGTTGAGTTCACAATTCAATGTTGAATACTATTAAGAGAAAGATATAAATGACAATTTATGTCTCTAAAATACATAGAAATTAGAAATTAGGTCTCTAAAAAGCACTAGGTGGTAAGCGGGTAGCCGGGGGCCTAGCACCTAGGCGGGGCCTAGGCCCGCCTAGGCGGCCGGGGGGGGCCTAGGCGGCCGATTTTTAGAACAGAGTCTGTTTATAGAACTGTTATGCTGTTTTCGAATTATTTATGTAGGATCTAGTTCTGGATCATCTGAAATCGGCCCTGTTAAACTCGTTCCTTTTCCCTACGTACGGAATCTTTGGTAGTCTCGGATTGGGGAATTGATAATTTCATCTTTTTGAGTTCATATATGGAGGACGCTCTTGTTCTGTTTGCCTGCCATGCTTTCTGGTTTGGATTTTTCTCATTGAACATAAGGCCTTGTTTGTATTAAGGATCGGGTGGAGGAAACGGAAATGGAAATGACACTTTGAGTAGGATTGTTTGAGGGTACCCTCTTGAGTGTATTTCCTGGACACCTGAAATAGAAGAATACTCCGTATTTTTTTTTTATTTATGTTAAAATTAAATTGTTGAGGCCTGTTGAGGTAACCGGGATGTGCGCTACTAAGGCTGTGTTTGGATTAAAGATCTAGTGAAGAAAAAGGCAAAGGAAAAAATGAATGGATTCAATAGCTCATTTTAATTTTTTTTTTTATTAATTTTTCTTTTCCCACCACAAAACTCTCCCTGAATCCTTGGGATTTTGTGACTTTACTTCTTTGGGTTGTATTTGAACTCCCAACAAGTTTCTAGAATTGGATTTGCTTTCATTAATATCAACTTTTCTTTTAAAATTCTTAATCAAGATGGGTTCAAACGATCAAAAGCTGTCATACTTGAATGGATGGTTTTAAATAACTTATGTTGCCTTCTTATTTTTTTCTCTCTTAGAAAAGGGAAACAACTCCTCGTCCAATACCATGATAAGATTGCAAATTGATATGGGATCAATAGAAATATATATAGTAATATATCATTGATACTTATAAAATCAGGAAATCTCGTACTAGCTGGAAATTTTTAGCTTTAAATCCAAAAAAAGAAAATAATATGGAGAGAAATCTGAATTATATTCCTTCATTAAATGATATTGATTTAACCTGTATTGCATCTGGATTCGTTTTAGTTATTTTTTTTCCCGTCAAAATCCTTATTGTGGCTTCTCTGCAGACAATACATGCATTTCCTTCTTGCTACCTTCTGGGAGTGTATCGCACATCCATCGTATGCCATTTGCTGAAACCTGGCATTTTTATATGGGAGAACCTATGACGGTACATTCAACAACCCCATATAGTTCACTTTTCCTTCTGGGTTTATTTTCATTCCCTTCATTTTATTATAACACCACCGTCTTCTCTTTCAGGTACTAGAAATGAATGACAAAGAGGGTCGTATCAAGTTGACATGCCTTGGACCCAATCCAATCGACAGCGATCAGCCCCTGCAGTACACAGTTCCTCCTAACACGTGGTTGGGTGCATATCCAACCCAGGCTATTAACATATTGAGTGAAAATGGAGCCGTCAAAACCGCACCTAGGGGTGGCGAGAACCACTTTTCCCTGGTAGTATGCACCTGCGCTCCGGCCTACCAGTTTGATGATTTTGAGTTGGCAAGACGTTCTGCCCTCATTTCACGCATTCCGAAGTATGAATCCCGCATTCGTTTACTCGCCTTTGCTTAGTGAATGAATTTTAGGTTTGGACTTTACAAAAGGAAATGTATGGGATTCGTTGGTTTTCCATGCAACTCCTTTCGCTGTTTCAAATTCATAACCCGTATGCAGGGGAATTCCACGAGATGGACCTCATCTATTCAAAAAAAAGAATCACGTCTTGATGTTGAATTGTGCTGTTTGCTATCCAAGACGTTGAATCTTTGGACCGTCTCTTTTTCATGTGTACTTCAATTTCTGCTATGGAGGCCGGAGTCATGCACATATTCCTATGAAAAATTACATTGGTTCCAATGAAAAAGAAGCAAGCAAGCAAGAGATCAAGTCTGTGAACAAGATGCTGTCATGGAATGGAATGGAATGGAATGATGTAATTTGCCAAATTGTTTCACTGATGCTCAACCACCTATCAATCTTAAAAAAAAAAGAAGGGCGAAACCAGCTCAGAAGGAGCGGTATGTGGAGCCATCGGCCAAAAGGGATCGGGTTTAACTTCGATATCAATGCGCATCAGTTTCTTTTAGTTGGGGGTAAATTGCACAAACCT
>BRYF01000012.1:520000-522500 GCA_030159135.1 Actinidia polygama
TAAGTTTATAAGTAAAAAAGTCAGTCAGAATTAATTTTTTTTTCTTTTTACTTACTTTTAACTAAAGTAAAACTAGAAAAACAAAAAAGTCAAGATTTTTTAATTTTTTTAATAATAAATTTAAAAAAAAAAACTTAACTACCAAAAATAGCCTTTTTAAGTATTTGACAAATAGGCTGGCCAGCCCCTGGCTTTATTTTTGCTGGGGCATCTCCCAAAAGAAATAGGTTTGGTAGTCTTTCTATATGCTCACCACATGGTCCACTATAATGATTTGTGAATTTTTTATTAGGCTTATGAGTGAAAGATGGGATACTTTCAACATGCTTGACATTATTATTGCCCAATATTATTATTATTACTATTGCAAAATTGTGTTGTCAAAACAAATTCTATTGGTCATTGAAAGAGGAAAACTGCAGTCATGCTAATTGTTCCATGAAGCTCACTAAGGAAGAGGACAAATATTATTAATTGATTTTGTTGTGTAGCTAACTTTGCATAAAATCTAATCATGTGTAAAACTTTATTATAAAGTGGTTCATTCACTAACTCAAGATGGACGGTAGCTCATATTTTGGTAATGCTTAAAAGTCAAGTTTTTTTTAAGTTTGTTATAAAAAAAAATCAATTTTTTTTTATTTTTTTGCTTTTATGACTCTACTTTAGCTAAAATTAAGCAAAAAAACAAAAATAGAAAAGCAAAAAATTCAACTTTGATTGATTTTTTTATATATTTTAAGCAAAAAAAACTATCGAAAAGCTAAAAAAAACTAGTGTCAAACATGAGCCTAAGAACTACACCCACTAGTAGTAGTAGTAGTACAGGTGCATTCTAGAGTTCTTGACCTACCTACCTCCTACCCACCCACACTCCATGGTTGCTCAATAGCTAGCCTTAACCAAAAACCAAAATTATAAAGAGTGGTGCTGTGGGTACCCTAATATTGCACCCAAAATGCACACCTGAGTGAAGTAGAGTATTTGGATTGGCTGGGTGTGAGGTTCACCCAGTTATGTCAGCCAATCCAAATGCTCCACCTCACCCAGGTGTGCATTTGGGGTGCAATATTGGGGTACCCATAGTATTTTCTAATTATAAATATTAACAATTCTAAGAACATCTACATTATACTTACTAAAAAATTGTCAAATTATAACTACAAATTAACTTCTTCTTTTTTTGTTATTTTAACTAGTCACTTTTCAGCTGATGCACGTTCTATCAGACTCTATTCTAATTCTATTATTTTTTATACACAATCCAAAATATTTAAGCACACTTTTGTTAAATAAATGATAAAATAGTGAGTAGAGAATGAATAGTATATCAACAAATTTGGTAAGAAATCGAGCAATATTATAACGATGATAGGCTTGAGCCAATATGATGTAGTGACATTTTTAGAGTTTTTTTAGCCAATTTAACAAAAATGTTGGTTTGATTAGGTTGATGCTGATATTAGCTTTAAGAGAGATTATTCTAAAAGATACAAATGCATACAAAATCACATAAAAAATTAAAATTAAAGATTTACATTCTTTATTCAGAGTTCGTTAGGTTTACAATGTTGTGACTGTTTAGACTGTATTATCAAAATGCACGTCCCACAATATCACATGTTTATTGTACATTTGATATATATATATATTGGTGATTACGGTATAAGATCTATGTATGAATAAATAATGGAGAATGAAAAGCAAATGAACAGTACCGGCACAATCAATTGAGATAAAATAAGTATGTGGGGGTTGAAGCACCACAAGAACATGATTGTGATAACTCCTGTCCCACGGCTATAGCTAGCTATTTTTGGTAATTTAGTTGTTATGAAATTTGGTTGTGTATCTGGTTGTTTGTTAAAAGAATGATGTGGCATTTATGTAAACAATTCATTATATTTTTTGAATATATTATTTATTGAGAAGGTTATTAATAATAGGAGAAAAGAGCGTACATATATACATTTACTAAAATAATATTTAAAACAACTAAAGCACTAAAATAATATTTAAAACAACTAAAGCGACAACAATTAATCTACCACACGGTGGATATATAACTAATAAGCGTAACAATTACATAATCGTTACTCAATAAAGCATATTTGATCCACCTTAATCAAGTTCGATACATTATGTCCTTTTTTTCATACAAAAGCACCACATTCACATGCCTTAATCCAACCTACTTAAATATATTTGAACAAAATAATAGAAGGTCTACCAAAAAAAAATCATTCACTATCAATACGATTAGGAAAGTCCATCATAGCCCCCAGGGCGTAGCTCAGTTGGTTCACAGGTGGTAGATTGCACCCAAGAGCGCAGGTTCAAGTCATGGCAGCCGCAGTGTGGGAGTTTCACTCATGAAATATTGGGTGGGCTCCTTGTGGGCACTATGCACTGGGCCTCCCATCTGTTGGGCCGCTGAATACCTGATTTACCTGTCATGCCAGTCCCGTGGGGCAGGGCGGTATGACCCGGCTAAGGTGTC
>BRYF01000012.1:537500-542500 GCA_030159135.1 Actinidia polygama
CTACCTCACCTTCTCAATGCAATTTGACCAAACCACCAGGAAAAATCAAAATTATTGAAATTATTTTAATATTTTTGTTGACCCAAAAAACTTTTATTTGAAAGGAAATGCTGTGGTTACAGCTGGGTTTTTCAAGGGGACTATTTTTATAAGTGGTCCTTTTTTTGGTAAACTTTTACCATTTGGGTCTTGTACCAAATAACGTTGAAATGTAGAAAAGTATCAACTCTTAAGTTGTCAAAACGTGCCCAATTCTACTTAACCCTCCAACCTTTAAAAATACTTTACGTTAACCTCTCCAAAATCCTCCAAAATTTAGACAATTTTCGCTAGCCCCTTTGTGCTAAATTATTGGGAACACCACTGTGTTGAAGTTAGATTTGGGATAGGTGTTTTCTTCCGTATGTATTGTGAGAGGACTTTAGAGGCCACTTTATATCCATTGATCTAATCTAAACGTTCATTTAATAGGGATTGTTGAGTAAATTATTCATGAGATAAATAAGATTGATTGAACATCGACAGTCATCGGACCTGACTATAATTTACTTGTAAAAAAGCAATGACAAGTATGATTATAAAAAATAGACTTTTGATCAACTTGATTTCTGTATATGAATTATTTTCTTGACAAACTATACTACTACGATTCTGCTCAAATCAGTGAGCCCGAAAAGTGGACCCCACAAGCCATAGCCCTCGTGGCACTGTGCTTTAATCCATAACATCAAACCAAGGTCCGTAGACACTTGGTGGATGATATATATATGATGCTGGTGATTACCAAGTTGTGTTGTAATTATGTATCAGTATCACAATGTGAACGATATAAAAAAAAGTGCACAAAATCCTGGTACACGTGAGGAATAAAATTGTCAGTTCAACAACCGAAGAATCTGTCAAGTGTCAACTGTACCACCAGGTTTGATGGTATTAATTTGTGGATAAGGCTTTTTCATCGTTTAAAATTTAAATTTTATCATAAAATTAGATAATTGTGTGCATATCTCGAAGTTACTTCGGTGATTCAAATCATTCATCTTGTAAAAACAATTTAGAACCATCCATATAAAGAATTAGATTGATTGAATATCCATAACCAAGTGATTGAATTCTATTTGTTTTAAAATAAATGAATAGCCAAAAACAAAAACTGAATGATCCAGAAAAACGTGTCATGATTATTCTCTATTAATATTTAATTAATTTTATTTTTTGCATAAATAATCTTCTCACCAATCTCTACAAGTTGACTGGTTTAGTTCATCGAGTTGAGTATCAAACTTTAAATTCAATTTCACAATAAAATTCAAACTTTACACTTTAGAGAAGGTAAGTCCTTAATTGTTATATGCGAGATTTGTTAGCCTACCTATATCCTATAGCTTTCAATACATATAAAGGAGATGACTCTCTCTCTCTCTCTCTCTCAACCCTACCGTCCTCGAATTTTAATAAAAAAATATTCTCCGAATTCTAAAATTAATACTATAGATTAATTGAGTTACGTGATTACACACACTCAAGTAAATTTGAATTATTTATTTTAAATTTAAAAAATATTTTTTAATTTAAATTTATGTATGTTCAAAAAATAATGAAACCTACAAGATTCCAATTGGATTGAAATCTATAACACTAGTCGTAGTAGTATTCACGCACGAAAGCGTACTAGTAGTGCGTTCACAAGCAAACGCGGTGACGAAGGGTCTGGGTCAACGGCAGTCTTCTTTACCCGTGAATATTTCTGATTTCTTCATCATTCACGAAATGGGCTTACCCCAACATTTGTTTGATACGGTCTCTTATAGGATACGGTCGTATATGGACAGCGTGCGCATGACTAGAATTGTGATACGGATGTTGCATACACCAAGACAACTAAACTAAACCGAGAAAATTTACAGTACACATTCGTGTTTATTAGACAAATATTATGATCGATTATAATAATTTTTACGATTAGCTGTAGTGTATGTTACAGGTGAGGTAAATATTACATAAGGCATGTAGTTAAAAATAGTAAAAATAGTGTGTTATACACTATTATGTTACAGGTAAAAAAAAAATTTTTTTTTTATTTTTTTTATTACGATCGATTGTGGTAGTATTATACATGAGCATACCATACGAACTATTTCTTAAGGTGTGTACTATAGCTGCTCTTTACAAACATATATAGTCCAAGTATAGGTAATAGTTGACACAAATACTCCTAAATCACTACATAGTTTACTTGATATATACTTATATAAGGACTTCGAGTTGTCGTAGTGCCCTCAAAGTATTATAGCCCCGTAGTGCCCTTTTTATGGGTCCGCTTTAAGTTCATTTTATCTATCTAAAACATTAATATTATAGAGTTCGTTGAGTTAATCATCCATTAAAAAAATTAAATTGATCGAATACTAATAATTACATAATCTAAACACATTTATTTCAAAATAATTAAACGTCAAAATGTCGTATTAGTACATTGTAAAATACACAATTGATTACGAGACTCATCAGTCTTGTTGTTCGGATTGACGAGTCTACGGATTTGTAAAATATTGATTACAAGGCTCATCAATTATGTAAAAAATCATTTATGATGCTCCATAATTTTGGCCACGTAATATATACTTATTTATGTATTTGTCTAGTTAATCATTATTTATTAGACAGTGGTTAATCAATATTTTTTATATTTATTTATATATTTTTTACATATTTCAATATATTTTCACATATAATAATATTTTTTTTTTTCGTATTAATCATCTGTCATTGGGTGAATATTGTTAGCATTTTCCTTTAAATATATATAGGCCCATTTTTTTAAACATGTACTAGTCTTCGTGAGATGGGTGGATTTGGAGTCACCCTACGTGCTCAAGTCATTCATTTAGTAAGCCTGGCTATATGATCAGATGCCGTTTGTCGTGATTTTTTTTTTTGACAAATATGTTTTCAAGAATAACTTAAAACCGATCACGTGACTATTGATATTTGATCAACTATAGTACCATACTCCGTTTTTAGAGTATCAGAATAGATTATCAAGCATGGTTCCCATTAGAAGCCATAACACAGTCAAGAGAGGTGATTTTCAGATGAAGTGGGACAACAAAATTTTCTGGGCTTTTCAAAAATGCATTTTGGGCCTCAACAAATCCAACAGCATGCAGCCTACTTCTCTATATTCCTAATCAACAATGACAGGCCCACCTCTGAAACCCACACCGCCGAGAAAAATGAAAAGGCGGCACAGCCTATTACTTAGACTCAGATTGGACTAGATAAATTTAGTTTTGGCGTATTTTAATTTTTCGTATTTTTAGTAAATTTTTATTATTATTTAATCATAATTTTAGATTTTTTCATTTCCATTTAACGAGAAAAAATTGTAAATGTCAAAAAATTGATCTATTTTTTAAAAATAATTAATTTCAATAAAAAAAATAAGAATTTTAGCTTATTTTCAATTAAAATTGAGCTAATCTAGCTATATTTAGATCTTTTAATTATACAAATTATATTGTAATTGTGCTGTTTGTACAATTAATTACAATTTACTCTTTGAATTTTCTATATGTTTCTGTATAGTTCCTTAGATATTAATTTCTTTTTTTTTCTTCTTTTGTCATGAAAATAGATAAGTTGAATCATCTACAAAACGGATGAGCCCAATGAATTGAAATGAGAGGTTCCGTATTCTTCCATCCTAACTCAAATAGTCAGGGGTGTTTAGCATAGCTTCTTCCAGCGTGTTTTCTAATTTTTAGTTAAAAAAAAAGGTTATTGATGGTGTTTTGCAAAGTTTGTGAAAAATACTTAATAATTTTTTTCTGCTTTTGAAATGGGTTTTTTTAAGCTTATTTTGAGAAACAAAATGCCGGGTGCTTCTACATAAAAATTCAGCAAAATTTATAAGCTATTATTTTTCTAAGTTTTGCTAAACAGAACCCACTAACTCTCTTTTATAAAGGTAAATTTTATTATTAATTCTTGTAGTTTGACTAAAAAATTACTTTGGTCTCTATAGTTTTACTTCAAAAAGTTAGAACGTTATTGTTCTAATTCGATTTTACTGTAAGCCCTATGTTTATAATTGTTAACAATTTAGATGGAAACGAAGCACGTGAAAACTCATGTTGCCATTTTTAGGGATCAAAAGAGAAATTTTGACCAAAGTACATGGCCTAATGGTGAAAAAATTATCCTCTAAAAAGGGTTAGGTGAGTTTCGCTTACTCACTTCTCGTCTAAATTCTTAACGCTTATTGAAAAATGAATTACATTAAAACCAAATTATAACTGAAAGTTTCTAATTGTTCAAATCTAAATTGTAAGGATATGAGACTTTGGTCAAATTACAGGGACCATTGTTGAAATTTATCCAGTAATAAATCACACGCATTTCGCTTGCGTCACCCCCTCAATTAATTATTAAGTGATGGACAAGAAAGAAACGGACGCCACGTGGACTAACCATTTTAACGTCACCACGCACCTCATTCTGTTATTTACGTACAAGTTTCCAAAAACTATCTTCGTAGCGTCCAATCCATGACCATGATTGGCAAATTGCTAGACGAAACGCTCCAATTGATTCCGTCAATGCAGACGACTAAATCTGAATCTGCTTTTCAAAAGTAGATCCGAAACTTGGTAAGTCGTTTTCGGAAGTTTTATAATTTGGCCTACTAATGAGCGGTTAATAAGGAGTACAAAATAATAAAAAATAATAATTTTTAATATATTTTTCACACTTTTTATATATTTTTATATTTTTTATACACTATCGACAATCCTTTTAGCTGTTTTTAGCATTTTTCTTTATAATTTAATCCATAAAAGTAACACATCTATCTATCTATTTATTTGATAAATGAGTATATATTTTTGGAAAATGCCATAAACTGCCGTTAGGGCCGTCAATAGTATATAAAAAGTGTACAGAAGAGTATAAAAAATATATAAAAATATGAGAAAATGTATTAAAAAGTATGAAATATG
>BRYF01000012.1:552500-555000 GCA_030159135.1 Actinidia polygama
TTACCAAATAATGGTTTGAGAACTAACAATTTTCTTTTGTCCTGTTTGGCGAATCAGTGAAGCAATTAGGATTTTGCATCTCAAGAAAGCACACCATTGAGCTAAAATTAGTAATGAACTCGGATTGTCTAGTGAGTTACCAAATAATGGTATAAGAAATACCTATTTCTCTCTGTTTTATTTGGTAACTCACTGAAATAATTTGAGTTTAACCCTATGCGAAGATCATTTTAGATGTTCAGATTTTGTTTGGCATAAGTTTTAATGGCCAGTGTTAGTGGCGTGTTTACTCTTTGTGTGAGTGTGCACACCTGCATATTTTATGTAATGTTTTCTAATAAAAGCTCATTCACAGTGTTTTATTCTATCTTTTAAGAGGAAGAAAATATATAATTATAACTAGAGTTATCGTATATGCAATTTGAGTTACACATAGAGAACAATAGAATCTATTTCACAAACGTGTTTATCAATTTAAGGATGACTATTTTCCATCAAAAGGAGGGGTTTGTTTTTCTAGTCCAAAAACGGCATTCCATTTAGATTTGAAATTGGACCAATTACTTATTTGTAAAATTCTTGCAAAATAGTTATTTAATTATAATATTATTCTTTCATTTATACCCATACAGTTAATAGAGACCTTCAGAAATAAAGGACAATATTGTCCAATGAAAAATCTACAAATCTTCAAAATTGGGATACTCCAAATTGGTGTCCTCCGTTAATATATTCATTTAGATGGTTCATTTTATAATTGTAATGGTTAATTTTTTGGCTCATTTCTTAGTCGTGCCCACGGAAAGCATACTAGTACTGGATAATACCCATTTATTAAGAAAATGAAAAATTACGTGAAATGACAACGTATTTGATTAATTAAGAACAGTTATTTTATTTTTTTTCTTCTTTTCGGTGGGCCCCAACAACTCATTATTGGTTGCCATTTAGTCTTGACCCGGCTCAGCCATTTTTTTCCGAGATTGGGCAGGCCCGTCCCAAGCGCATCGGCGGGCTCAGGCCGCTCCATCTCATATGTCAAATGCTCTGGTCAAGGCCCAAGTTTGACCCACAGCTGTCAAATGTTCGAGTCCAGGCCCAAGTTTGACCCAAAAGCCCGGACTAGACAAGACTGAACTATGAGTTCAGTTCAGTCCCGCGTTTATTTTTTTAAAATGACTCCGGACTACCAATTCGAGTAGACCCAATAGTCATTCATACTTGTGACAACTTTATTCCGAGGTGTTCTATGATTTTATTAGTCCCTCAAGTAATCCGAAATTACCTGACCAGTTCGGGTAAACAAACAAGCCCGAATCTTAAATAAATGTGTTTTCATCATGATAAATTACCATTACATCCATTATGTGGTAATTAATAAACAATAAATTTTGATTTAGGAGTCTTTTTTCATTTTAATGTTGAAAACCACCTATAGATCACTATTTTTTTTTATTTTAGTAAATTTCACTAACATTTCTTAAAGTTTTTGATAAAGGTGTATGAATTCTCTATAATTTTTAAAATAAAGCGGACATATTTTCTTTTAAAACTATTATCAAGATTCTATCTAGAGCTAATTTCTTGACAAACAGGCAAGATTGCTCTATTTTGGAGCTTTCATATTTTTTTTTCAATATTGCCCTTATTTTTTTTAATGAATTTGGATAATAAGATTTATTTTTAAAGTATATTTTGATTAGGAATATTTAAAAAATAAATAATTTAGATTATTTTTTAAAAAAAATTACTTATTGATAAAAAAATAAAATTAAGTAGTTTACAAATATACGGTGTTTGGAGAAAAAAAGAATTTTATTCTTTTTAATTAGTGTATTACCAGAGAAATTTAGAATACTTAGTTTTAAGGGCAATATTGTCATTTTTTTTAAATAAAATTAGCGAATAATCTTGATAATAGTTTCAAAATTAAGAAAAATTAATACTATTTTAAAAACTACAGAGGTGTGATTGTAATTGAATTTTATTAAGAATATAATAAAATTTACTTAAATTATAAAATGGGACCAAGATAAATTTCCTGGTTAAAGTAGAATTACCCTTCCATATACCCAGTATCTACACAGTTGTTAAAAAAAGGAAAATCGGATTTTTTTTCCCGATCTTGCTTAGCACGCAAGCATTACCTATGTATATATCATATATGTATGTATAACACAGCTGTTAAAATAAGCATGCCAGCGTTACCATTATATATATATGTACATACTTCTGAGAGAGAGAGAGAGAGAGAGAGAGACTGGTGCTTGGTGAGAGAGCAGAGACTCCCTGTTGAAGAGAGAAGAATTTTGTTGGAGAGAGAAAGAAAGAAAGAAATCAATTGATGATCGTGTGATGGAGAGAGAGAGAGAGAGAGAGAGAAGAGAGTATTATCTCATCACTTGATCGATTGTGTGATGGAGAGAGAAATAGGTAGACGGACTGTCCGATCGTCAGAGCTCGTCCTTGTGTTTTTTTAGCATTGTAATGGTTTGTAGAT
>BRYF01000012.1:620000-622500 GCA_030159135.1 Actinidia polygama
CCACAGGCATAGATTAAGAAGCACAAATGACACAAAATGCAGTTCCAAAGGGGTCAAGGACTTCGGTATGCATGATGATTCTTAATAACGTATAGTTCAACAGTCAGGAAGTTACCTGCATGACTAATCACAAGAGAAGCAGACCTTAGGTTGTCTGCAATGCTGGATGAGAAAGTGAAATATTCAACTGCCACAGATCCGCCTCCGGACTATATTGAAAAAAGAATAATAAAAATTACGAAGGGACTTGGTTTGAGGACGATATGAAAAGGAGTTAAACACAGGCATCTTTGTTAGTATGGGAAATTGTCATCTTCAAAGCATCAAATACAAGAAATCTCATCTAAATTTGATCAATTCATTCGGCATATGCATATGAAATTTATGTTTAAACACTGTCTTGTCGAGCAAAGAAGGGAAGTGCGAACTTCAACATTGATAAAGAATTCTAAACTTAAAAAACATACACATAATATGAAGTGAAGTGGAGAACTGAAAACCATTGCACACTAAGTACAGATGCCTCTCGGGTTCATGTTTAACAAATGAAACCCTTATATTGGAGTTTCCAACAAGAAGGCCAGATAAACAAACGAATATACAAAGACACAGGAAATAGCAACGAAATACACATTTGAAGAAAGTCTATTCAAATTGTTCTAACATGTGTTACTCTAGTCCAAGATAACATGATGAGAAGTTAATTATAAACAAAGCCAAAGATGACACCTCGAGATATAAGTCTACCAAGTCAGCTAGATTGGAGTTGCAGTCCTGTTGCCCTTAGTTTGGTTCTCCAAATGGTACTTTCCCAATCGAACAGTAGAAAGTTGTGAACTCCTTCTATGTTTACCCCTTTTAAACTATTAAGTTGCAAAAGTTGCAAGAATTTAAGAAACTTCAGAAAAACCATGGGTTATGAATACACTTCTCCTTGAGAGTTCGATTCACCACCGGCCATCATTCAGCAAGTTCTGAACTCATGTATTTCTTTCCAATAACTACTCTTTATTCTATCTCAAGCATTGCTTTTATATGCAACTAA
This sequence comes from Actinidia polygama, assembly GCA_030159135.1. NCBI lineage: Eukaryota > Viridiplantae > Streptophyta > Magnoliopsida > Ericales > Actinidiaceae > Actinidia > Actinidia polygama. The sequence goes on from BRYF01000012.1 coordinate 621,046, forward strand.
ATACACAAACACAAAAGAGAAAAACCCACGTAAGTTTGCGAGTACCTTTGTGGGAATATACGATCCCCAACCATTTGAATGAGTAGATCAGTGTAACCTTTCCTGAACAGCTCTTCCTTGATTTCCTCGGTGTCAACTGCTTTCACAAGAGCATCAAAGCAAGTCGTTCGTATCTCCCATTTATTCCTATCTGTGTTTGGTTCACAATTCACGAACACGAAACTGTGCATGTAAGGCATGATGTCTCACACATAACAACAAAATCAAGGCACTTCCAATGTTACAACTTAAAGAAGAAAATGAACTCGTAGAAAACAAAAAGGAACTTCAGAAAACAGCATAGAAGATTAGGCTGGTTCTCAACTTACTAGAATCAGTAAATGAGCAAGTAGAGAGACGAACATAAACATTTTAAAGCCAGTGCATTTTTCACAAGAAAATGGGGAAACATTCAATGTCCAATGAAACAAAATAAAATGCAGTCAACCCATCATGAAATTAAACCCTCTCCAATTTTATTTTTTTTTATAGTTTTATTTGCTTATCAAATTACATTTTCATCCCCTTCTTCCCACCCACAACGCCACCAGCAATTGGCTTCCACCCTTCAGTCGCCGCCGGCCCTCCACCCAGCCTCCCCAACCACCGCCGGTCCAGATCTCAGACACTATCCCCACCACCTCCATTGCCAACCATTCCACCTCATTCCTCTTGCGTCGTCCCACCGCTACCGCCACAGATCTCGCCAATCGTCGCAGCCTTCACACTTGTGACGGCGCTGGAGAGGAGGGGGGCCTGAAGGGAAACGGTTCGAACCTAGACGACCCATCCCCCGAGCCCATGGTTTGACTTTTTTCGAACATGCCAAATGACTCTACGTGGTCAAGGAGAGAGGGGAAACGGATGGCGGTGGGGCGGTGGCCCACGGAGGAGGGTGGAGGACAGGTTGCGGCGGCGGCGGCGGGGTGGAGTGGAGAGATTTTTAAGTCCTAATTTTAGGGTTAATGACCATTTGGTAATTCTATTTAGGGTTGAATTGGTCATACAAAAGTGTTCAATTTTGGGGTGTCCAAAGAACGATCGCTAAGAACGAAGCTCCCCAAGTCTACAATTTTTTGTCCATTTTCTGTTCCAATTTTCTTACTCCATTTTGGATAGAAAATTGGGCACGGATACGATCTCGAATTTAGATACAATTATTTTTTTATAATTTAAAATAAATTATTCAGATTTATTTAATTACGGAAATTCACACATTCAATTTTGAATTATAGAACAAAAATATTTGTCCCAATCTTGGGACTGCAGTGTTTCTCTAAAAAATTTAGAAAGAGAGACCTATAATTTTACAGCAATATAAATTACAAACATTGAACCTATAAGATTATGGTGTTTGCAATTGCTTTAAAAATTAAGTTTCTGCTTCTATTAGTAAGATTCTTGATTTTGGCTATT
>BRYF01000012.1:657500-665000 GCA_030159135.1 Actinidia polygama
CAAAAGTAAGCAATCTTTCCTTTGTTTTCTATAACACTAACTAAATCCAAAAGTCAGAAGTAATAATTACATGAGTAAAATTAAAAAGTCAATAAAAATTAAATATAATAATTATGTTCCTTAAAAAATTTATATTCTCTAAAATTTACCAACAATACAAAACGATGTGAAGTATATTTTTCACAAATATTAGAGACCATCTTTTTTCCCATTAGCAACTATCCACTTTGTTACTCCATTTTGACAAAGGACAAAGAAGTTTGCCCTATGGATGAAGTGAATGATGTGTGTGTTTTTGGAGTATACAAAACGATGTCGTTTTGTACACTTTAAGATCAAAATAACATTGTTTTAATTAATCATAAAATAACGTCGTTTTATGATTAGGACTAAAATAGCGTTATTTTGGTCTTAAAGTATATAAAATAACGTCGTTTTGTACACTTTAAAAACATTCCAGACAACCTCTACTTTAGATGATCCAAATCCGTGTGCAGTGCAGAGTTCAGCAGTCGTCTTGTACAGACTTTTAACAGAGTAGTGCTATGGGTACTCTAATATTGCACCCCAAATGCACACCTGGGTGAGGTTGAGCATTTGGATTGGCTGGATGTGGGGTCCACCCAGTCATGTCAGTCAATCCAAATGCTCCACCTCACACAAATGTGCATTTAAGGTGCAATATTGGAGTACCCATAACATTTTCCCTTTTAACACACCAACACATACTCATACTAGTGGTGGCATTGTAATATTTATGGTACGGTTGCAGTTGCAGAGACAAAGCCACCACGCTCCACACTCTCTGACTCTCTTCTGATTGTCAGTTGTCAGCCCCAAAAAACTGACACTATGTCATGAGCCCCTCCACTTTTTTTTACAGCTCCTCTCCTCCATAGACGATGTCGTTTGCCCACTTTGATTTTGGCACTTTTCACTCAATCTCAACCTTCAAGACTACGTGTGGAATCAAAACTCCCCCTTCAACTAAATGAAACATGTTTGATTCTCCGGACAAACAGCGAGGGGCATTTATGGTATGTCATGAGATACAAGATGCAATATGTCATACTTGGAAGCATAATTAGAATAAGCGATTATATTATATATACACACACAAAAATAAGCGATTATATTATATATACACACACAAAAATGTGACGTACACAATTCCAATTTAAAGTTGTCAATCACATAGCATACTGGCCAGTATATATTGTACTGGATGAAAAATAATATATGCTTAATTTTAATGTTTTGTACAATTCAAAATATGAGCCTATATCTGCATGTACCGCGCAATATCGGCCTGTACTGCCTTGTTCTGAAAAAATTGATATTTCATACCCGATTTCACAAAGAATGGGGTCCACAATAGGTCTTGGGTTGAATCCACTATTTGTAAGAGTGTTGTGGTTAGAGTTGTGTCTAAAAATTGTGTATCTACAATTGCTCGTACAAAGAAAATATCATGCCCTCAGTTTTTTACTTTATCATAATTATTTTTAATGTTCCAACCTGTGTACATGTTCCTCTTAATCGATAAGATTATTTCCTTCTATTCATCTTTAATTTTTTCAACGTTTGAAGATAAGAAAATTGCTCTATATGCCCTGCCTAATTGTCTGTATTGGTTTTGAATATGATGATTTTCCTTTGCTTTTGAATATAAGGAGGACATTTTTGTAATTGGTATTCAATTACTTTGAATTTGAACTAATTGTTTACAAAACTTCCCTGATTGCGAAATAACTTTTTGACAGGAATAGAATTAAAATGCTAACAAATCTTGAGCATAATTGTCATCTGGTTCATAAATCTGTACTTTTCTATTGTTTGAACCATGCTTGAGTGATTTGCCTCGTATACTCTTTCATATCCCCAATCAACACCTTGTAGGGAGTGCCTCTCCAACTTTTTCTCTAGCAACTTTGGTTTCCAAAAAATGGAATAAGAAACTCTCTAAACACAGTATAAGAACAGCAAACAAGAGATCGATGATTAGAGGAAAAAAGTATGGGTTTCCATTTTCTTGACAATTTGGGTTTTGGAAAGTATGAAATTTGGTGTGATGTTTGATGGGAGCCAAGTTAAGAACATGTTCTATTTATATACAATTTTGTTTCCTTATCTTTAGGATATGTGTGACAATGTGAAAGGATAAAATATCTTTTTTTACTCTCGAACAAGCTTGGATGAGTATCGCCGCCATTCTGTCACTTCATAATAAGTTCGGTCGGCATCCTCGCACGATAGCTAGATCGGTGAACTTATCCCGATGGATATGTCCAAGGCCAAGTTTCAGGGTAAGAGGGTAACGTACACGACAAGTTTGTTTTGCTACCCGCATGCTTGGGTTTCAATTTCGATGATACGATGGGTTAGCTACCAACCACGCCCTAAGGGCATGATTGGATCAGTCACCTACTCGTTGACATGGCAATCAAATGCGTCTTCACACACGCCGAGCTGCATTATATATAAAAGAGGACATACATTCCCTCATAAGTAAGCAATACTCTCTCTCTCAGTTCAAAGCCAAAAACCTTATTCTTGCTCTTTTCTTTTCCGGTCACTAACTTACCGTCGAAGAGTCGTCTCCAAAACAACTCCGAACGATCATTTTCACTGTTTTTGTCTTGCAGGCTCACCACCAACGTCCAACAATTAAAAATCATTTGTCAACCACCGCTATCGCCTACATTCAAATTCCTCTCATCCCCTCAACCCCAAATTATGTTTTGACTTTAAAGTTCCAGTAAAAAAAACTTCCATTAGATTAGAAGAGAAAGCTGGGAAATTTGACATTTTTCTTATAATAGTCATTTAGGTTCTGACTCTCTTGACGCATTTGCCTCGGAGAAAAAGATATATTCAACATATATAAAACACAAAATATAAGTTACAAATACAATTAAATCCATGAGATTTTGAAAATCGCATTTCACCCCTTCAAATTTATATTTGTATAACAATTACCCCATTCGTCGGTCAATACTTATTTTGACTACCAGGTAATGGTGATGTCATTAGTTTATTTTTTGAAGAATGCCCATTTGTCCATCAATTAAAAAAAATAAGAAATAATATTCCATTACCCCACCCCTCCATGGGGGAAGATGGTGGCAATGATGACCGAGAGAATAACAGGGGAATGGGGTTGTTGGAGAGGGGAGGAGGAGATGAGGGGTCACAGTTAGTTAACAGTTTGCTTGATAAGCTAGCAATGGTGGAAGGTGAATGTAATGGATGAGATGACTATGGTGGATGGTGGCGCCAGTTGGCTACTCATGGGGTAGAGATTAGGGAAAGAGAGAGGAGAGAGTATTAGGAGAGAGAGAGAGAGAGAGAGAATTGGAATATCTTGCATTGATTTTATATAAGGGAGAATGGCATACAAGTCATTGTGCATCCCCTCTCTACCCTGTCAAGTAATAGGGTGGAAACAATAATTTCTAAAACTGTAGGGAGTCGACCCTATTTGACTAATACTTAAGGTAACACTTGTAATTTTCCCTAAAAAAAAAAAGAGAGAATTGTTTAGCGGACTGACTTTGCGTTTGGAGTGTTCGGCCCCTAGAGTCTAGACGTACGTTGGTGTGCATCGGGTGATTCATTCCTTTATTTTCTTTGCGCGAGGATGAAGTATTGGGCCTTTAAACATTAGGTCCAATAGGAGGGTAGGTTGGCCCACCATGGCGTCAAAATCATGGGGATGGCCCAATAGGCCGGAAGGGCTCCATGTGGACAAAGGCCGGCCCAAGAATATGAAGTTTAAAAAAGAAGATCTATAATAGAAAATAAATAATCAATCCGTTTCTGAATGGACCTTAAACCCCCACCCCCCAAACCCCACAATTGCCAACCTAAAACCCTATTAATCCCTACCATAGAGAACAACTCAATCCCTTCCCTTTCCATCCGCTGTAATTGCCACCACCGCCTACCATCATGAGCACTAGTGCCACCACACCGCCAAGACCCTCACGGCGCCGGCGGTGATGCGATTTGACAAGCGCAACATGACCATCAGCGCCACCACCACACCGCCAAGAACCTCGCGACGACGGCGATAATGTAATTCGACGTTCAAGTGGTGCGATTTAGACGACTAAGAGTGAGATTCGAGCGATAGAGGTGCGATTCGAGCGTTGGCGGTGCGATTTAGATTGCGGTAGTCTGATTTATAGCATTCGGCTTTAAATTTTATAGGGTTGAGAGTGCCTATTTTTATTTATAATTTAATTATATGTGAATTATTTAATACAAAAAAGTATTTTATTATTATTTTTTAAAAAAATTAAATGTTGTAAGTACCGTTATTGTATATTTTTTAAAGTTTTTGTATCTATCATTTATTTTTACATAATAACGCATTAGCGCCTGTGATCCAGTGGTCATTTTGCATACCTACTCCCACAGGTCGTGTACTACTTTTGCATGCGTTGGATTTCCTAGGAAATTATCCTACGCGTGCGAAGCTTACTACTCTGTACAGGTGTCGAGCATTTAGTGGCTAAAAAGTGAATTCGTGTACTGGTTTGGAGAAGTCGTGCGCTCAATCTGATAAGTTCGCGAATTTGACCTTAATTCGTCAATTCGCACTCTAATATCCGATTCGTGGCCTGTCATCAACGAATTGTGTGACTTAGGTTTGGGTGATTAGGGTGCTGGGATGGCTGTGGTGATTTGGGCAGTGGTGCTACCGTGTTGGTGTTAATGTTTTAGGAGTAGTGGTGGTGGTGGTGGCGGCGGTAGTGGTTTAGGATCTGGCCGGATTCATGGCCTGTCATCAACGAAATGCTGTTTTTTTTGTGGATTTAAAATTTAATTTCCTTCATTTATTGGAACCAAAATTATCAAGATTTTTTAGAACTTCAAGGAAAAATTATGCTGATTCTTGACTTTGATGCGTATCATATTTAACCCAAAAAACAAAAACAAAAACAAAAACAAAAACAAAAACAAAAACAAAAGAGAGAAATGAAAGTAAGATATGTAATCTCTGCATATTAAAGTTTCCCATTTTTTGAAAACAACCAATCTCCACTTTTGCTTGCAGTGGCAATTCAATGTAGGCTCTTAAAACGATCCAATGGTTCAGACCGCGATTTAATAATTTTTCGATTTACTTGTGTTTGGATTAAAAATTTGATGGTTGAAAAGAAGAAGAAAATATTTAGATCGATTATGGTGAATGTTATGATTAGCTGTAGTGTATGTTATGATCAGTATAATAAATATATGTTAGAGGGGTATGTATGTTGAAAATAATAAAAAATAATTTATTATGCAATATTTTTTGGTAAAAAAAAAGACGTGGTTATTTTTTGGTACGATGATCAATTGTTGTGAATATTACGATCTGCTGTGATAAAATTATACATGGGATACTCATATGCACCCTTTTTGGAAGCAAGTGTGTACTATAGAAGCTCCCATAGATCTAAGGCTTCAGATTTAATATTTTTTTTTACTTTTGTTTTTTCTCAACAAATATCTTCCTAAATCGTTGTTCTAAATACAATCTCAGTTCAAAGTTAAGTACTGAATTGAATTATCAAATAACCAAAAGCATTTGATTTTGTGTGAGATTTGGGCAAACCCTTCTCTTTTCTTTCATGATTAGATTTAGTTTCTTGGGTTTTAGAAACTTAATTGTCTATACAATAAAGAGATATTTGCAATGGTTATATTCAAGTTTTTTTATTAGTAAAAATATTCTGCAGACAATTTTTCTCTATATTTTTCTTATAGTTTTGATAATATTTTTATTCAACAGATTTATATAGAAGAGTTGTTATGTTCTTTTTGCTACAAATGAAACTTTTTCTTCTACATTCATGTCTTTCAATTAGTGGGAGTGAAGGCTAGATAGAGTAGTAGTAATTAGTACTACAATTAATTAACATTGCCTGTTTTAGCTGAGAGTCCTACAGGCTACAGCTTTGCACTGAGTACATTTAAGTACTAGCCAATTAAGGCTGCATCAATGAGTATTTAATTTCAATTAATAATGGCCCCCATAAGCTTAATTATTGCTTTAATGTCTGAGTAGTAGTAATTGAACTTTCCTACCCTAGACAAACAAGGAAACAAAATTCAATGAATTAGATTAGAAGAGACGTATATAGAAAAAACAAACAGAAAAAAATAATAATAATAACGCCAAGATGCAAATCTATATCCATAAATCGATAATCCAAACACATTCTTATAAGAATGGAAGAAAAAAAAAAGGAGAAAGGAGTTTTTGTTTTTTAATTACTGTGGTAAAAATAGTTGAGACAATTACAATCAGAAAAGTATTCGTTTCAAAATACTATTAGGGTTAAATTACAGTTGAATTGCATAAATTAAAATATCTAGGGTGTAGTCATGGTCTTGAAATGAAGCCTCTGTTCAATTCAATCACCAAGCAAACTCAAAGGCTAAATGATCAAAATATTATTAGGGTTAAATTTCATCATAGCCCTTGTAGTTCGACCAAAGTTTTACTTTGGTTGCTATAGTTTTAATTTAAACAATTAGAACATTACAGTTTCAATTTGATTGCAATGTAATTCCTTCCGTCATATTTAGCTCCAGCATAAAAATGTTGGACTTGGATTTGATTGTTGGCTTTCGCTTGATCTTATAACACAAATTGACGGCAGAACCATGTCCAAAAGAGTTACAGAGACCGACGCATGATTTTGATCTTAGGAAGGTCAATGTACATACAAAATATAAAATATGTTACCTACGATAAAAAATACAATATTAATTTTAATTTTGAAATAACGAACTTATATAATTTGAATATTTCAATAACTAATATACGATAAATTTAGATTTTTTTTAAAATTTTTGAAGAGGCAGTTGCCCCCAATCACCACCTTGGGTCTATACCTAAAACAGTACTACTGTACCAATGTTCAAAAATAAAATAATATATGAAATATGTATGAGACGTATTTATTCAAAAAGGACTAACTACATACATCATGCACCCATGTGGTCCCATGATTGGTACAGGACGCTGCAGCCACTCTAGCTCTGGTCTACACCAAAATAATTTTGGCCACTCATTTAAAAGCACGTGGTATTATTACCCACATTATTTATCATTTTCCCTTTTTAATTTTTTTTTTTTTTTTTATCTTACGTGAAACACGTCAAAAAAGACAAGTCAAACGCGTGGGAAAAATCAAGTGGAACCAGGGACCACTGTTGTGGAATCGCCCCAGTGCCCCGCAAACAATGTTGTCCAACCAAGGTTGTTTCCTAGCATATTGATGAGGATGATCAACAGTTCTTTTTGTTGAGCCTAAAAGTTCTTTCTTTGGTGTTGTCACGTGACAAAACATAATATTTTTATGTTTTTTATATTTCGAGAGTTTTAATGTAGTACGTGAATTTATTCATATGATTCGCCTGCCCTGCAAGCGAACTGCGAATGCCAGCTACTGATCAAGCTTTGCTTGCCCACTCCGCGAATCAACTAGCAAAATCCCTATT
>BRYF01000012.1:725000-727500 GCA_030159135.1 Actinidia polygama
AAAGACTGTCATTTGATTCAAGAATAGGCCACCAAGACCTCAAGTCAACACCTCACAAGTTTGTTATCATCTTCGTAAATAATGAAGAAGATCGCACCATGTAATTCGAGACAAAGAATCTGAGGATCGTTCTTTTGTATAAAACCACTCTAACGATTGTACTTACTTTATTTTAAATTAATAAAACATTAATTTTGTCACTCTATTTTTTTGTCTTTAATTTTAAACTTAAAAAAAAAATAGTGTCTAATGATATTGGGCTGTTTCTATTACCTGAAAGGACACCATCCTTGTCCCATTAAGAATCAATTAATTAAGGTCTTTTGTATATGTAGTAACAAAAATGAAAAAAATAAAAAATATTTGAGGACCTAACCTGAACGTCACTCCACAGTTCCATATATATAATTCATGTGATTTATTGGTAAGTTCACAAGTTAAACAAAATGTAGGTCATATATCCCAAATAAGATACTTTGAACAGCAAAGTGAAAAATGAAAGATAGGAAGAAAAAAAAAAAAAACATTAAGGTGTATAAGTAAAATTCAGTTTTCAGAATCAGTTTTATAAAATAGTTTTCAAAAAATTTATTTGGTTAATGATTTTCAAAACTTTTTGTTTAGATTTTTTTTTTAAAAAAGAAACTATTTTTACAAAAATATTAAAAAGATGTCTTTAATTTCTCAGAAATTATTTTTACTAAAAAATGAATGATATATGAAAAAATTGTTCTGAAAAAGTATTCTACAAAATTGTTTTTGATGGTTGAACCAAACTCAATTCCTACTTATGGATTTCAATTTTTTTTGTTTCTTTTTTGGTTTTTGTTAACACTATCCTATGTTAAATACATAGTAAACAATAACTGAATTTTTTATCACTCGGTATTTGACCCATTGAATTGATTAATTCAGAGACTAATTCACACTGTCTATAGATGTGGAGTTCATTTAAAGCCGGTCCAATATAGACTGACCAAACATAAAAATTGATAACAATCGGATCGATGGGGAGTCCATTTAAAGCCGATCCAATATAGACTGACCAAACATAAAAATTGATAACAATCGGATGAAAGTAGAATTTCAGACCAAATGCTTCATGTAACTTCTGGTGATTAGATGACTACAACTCGTGTCTATAATCAAGAACTTTACCAACTAGTGTGATTCTATGAATAAGAAATATGTAATGTCCCCACTCCCCGGTCTTCACTGTCTTTTTTTCTAATTTTCAACGAGAGAGACAGAGAGCTTATCTAAACCATAGAGATACCTCACCTAACCTTGTTTTAAGTTTCTATATTTGATTATATAATTAAGGTTGTTTTGTCTTCATTCCCTTTGTCTATACTCTTAAATATACTCCTTTCCAACCACGGCTTTTAGATTAAATCGCAATCATTATCAAACAGTATATAAACACATATAATTCTCTTCATTACTCTACAAAAAAACTCATAAACTTCTTAAAACTCATTTTCCCATTTCACCAACTAAATGAGTGGTTTCCCAAGCCCTCTCACTCCTCCCCCACCCTCTCCCCCACCAAAATCCAACCTGCCCATGATGTACTACGGCTTGGTGGTCGTCGGGACGGCCGCCATCGTCCTCGCCGTCTACAACCTCATCATCATCAAGTGGTGCACCGATCACCGCCGCCGGACGCTGCGCCCGGCCGGCAGGGTCCGGACCCTGGAAGCCGCGTTGAGCCGGAGCTTCGACAACTCTGGCATAAACTTGGTGTCAAGTTTCAAGTACAAGAAAGAGCGAGGAGCGGCGCAAGACCAAGAGTACGACTGTGAGTGCCCTGTTTGCCTCTCTGTTTTCGAAGAAGGTGAGGAAGTGAGGCAACTTCCAAGGTGCAAGCACTCCTTCCACGCTCCTTGTATCGACATGTGGCTCTACTCTCACTTCGACTGCCCGGTTTGTCGATCTCCGGTTGACACGCCGGTGCTCCGCCGGCATATGGTGGCGGACCCATCGGAGAATTCCAGAGAAGGGTTGCTAGATACAGGCATCTTAGTCTGAATGTTATCTTCTACTATCATTTTTGTGTATACAAATTTGTATTCTTGTGTATGATTCTTGTGGTGGGTGGGTGGGTGTGGACCTATGATGAAGTAAGACGATAACTACTAAGAAATTCTTAGAAACAAGCAAAGGACGAAATGGTGAAATGAAAATTTGTTGGGTAGTTCAACTTGGGACTACTTTAGCTTTCAGGTGTCAATCACGCCAGCCCACTGAATTGATAAGAGAGAAGACAGTACTTTGTGTAAATTTAGAAGAAATCCCCCCTACTATGCTAGAGCGAGAATGGAACAACTACAGTCCTCTGGTTGAGAGAAGCATGTACTCTCTTATATGTCTAAGTTCAATGAAAGTTGTCAATCTCAAACAGGTTAATATAACATTTTGGCCAGTACATATTAGTATCGTGCGTGTTGGCGTATCAATTTATTGCTATTTGTATTGAAAACACGTATTTCTTTTGAAT
>BRYF01000012.1:780000-782500 GCA_030159135.1 Actinidia polygama
CCCGCCCCCGACCCAATTAGCATGTAAAAAGTCAAAATTATTCCTATTTTTTTAAAAAATATACCGTAATATCCTTACTATATATATATATATATCAATAATTATATATAATATATATATAATTAAAAAAATTATTAATCGGGGCGGGGCAGAGGTGGGGGAGGACGAACCCGCCCCGAATCCATCCCGTTGCCATCCCTACCGAAAATATAGTTTATGGACAAAATAAACAAAAAGCTGATAGTTTAGAGAGAGAAAGTGTAAATAATCCCAATAAAAAAATTACCGGCTACCGGGCTGTCACCGGCAGCTCGGTCAGGATTTTCGATAGTGTACATGGCAAAGCGACCTTTTGGGGCCTGGGCTGGAGCCTGATTAGAATACTCGTTTCTGGCCGAAGTATCTATGCCCATAACCTTGTGAAGAGCTCGAAACCAATTCCAACAAAGCCCGATCAACTTTATTATATCTTGCTTAGGCTTTCAGGGGGTATAATCATGGTCACTCATTTAAAAAAATGCCTGAAAAATACGAGTAAATATTAATAACCTTTTAATTGGTTTAGAACTTCAGATACAAGGACATTTTGATGGATAAACACTATTTACCTTCTGATTGATTAAAATACTCGGGGCCTCAATCATATTGACATACTTGATAAAATTGCACTCGGAGTTCTATTGTCAATACTTTGACGTTGGAAAGTTATTTGGAGGAAAAATGAATTAAAGGAAAGGAAAAGGAAAGGAACCTTATAGATGTGTTCATTTGGCACAAAGAATTTTGTAGAAAAACTCAAACAAGGTAGTTTAATGTAGGGATGCACAAAAGACTCGAGAACCGAACCAATCCAAATACATTGGGTCGGATTGGTTCGGTTCTACCATGCTCATGGTTCGGTTCTGGGTATGAAAATTATAGACTCGAGAATCGAACCGAACAGATCTCACTCAGGTTGGTTCGATTCAGTTCTTTTGGACGATTGGGTCGGTTCTAGGTCCAGAAATAGAGAACCGATCAATATCGAATCAATTTTGGGTCTGTTACAGAATCGACCCAACCTGATTCATGCACACCCCTAATTTAATGGCACATGAAAGTAGTTGAAAATTTATTTTTTTGTAAAATATTGTGTAAATTATCCTTATCCGATAATTTAAGCTTGAAAGTGGAATCTCCGTCCTTTCTCTGTCAGGAGGCAAAGCATTTAGGTCTTCGACATCAAGACCGCCACTCATCCTCAACTCAATCGAGGAGTCAATCTCACCCTGAAGGGACTATTGTGGGAGCGATTAATTCTCAAGACCAATGAATTTCATCAGAATCGGGTATTGATTCTAGTCTTGTATCACTTAGGCTGTGTTTGGATCCCATATTGGGTGAGAGAAAAGAAAATAAAAATGGTAAAATTAAGAGATCCAACTGTTTAGAACTATTGAATCATCTACTTTATCGATGTTCATTTCCTTTTCCTCACCAAATCTGAAATCCAAACACACAGGATAAATAGTCTCTAGATATTACCAGTCCGATATGGTATGGCTTGCATTGATTGTGTTATTAGAAAATAGCATAGAAATTCTGCTCACACCGTTGCTAAACCTTAGAAGTTTACCGGCAAGCGCATCTCTCCCCCTCTATATGTAGGTTTTTGTATGTATTTACTGTTTTATTCGATTTTTTCTGCTAATTGCCAATTCTCGGCCGTTGGGGTGGATGTTTTTCTTATCGTTTCGTTCTTAGCTTAATAACTAATGCTTACGGTCTCATGTTACAGAATGCCAGTCAATTGTAAGTTGGGCCCGGGTGGATCTTTTTCTTGCCGTTTTGTTCTTAGCTTAATAACTAATGCTTACGGTCTGATGTTACAGTATCACATTTCATATCCCTATGCGGATCCTTACTGTGGAGGGTTATTTGCCGGCTATGGACCACAAGCTATTGTGTAAGTACTTAATTGAGTTCGTGTTCGAAAGTGTTTGCCGCAGAACTTCTGTTTTAGAACTTTATACAAGTCGTTTGGGATATGAGGAGTTTTCTTTTCTTTCATTTTAACCTAATTACTCATTCCAAATCAATCAAGGTACCTAACTTTGTGAACCTCTTAAGTTCGTGACTGGTGTGGTTTATCTAATAATTCCATAACTAGTGTGCTTGTTAACATCTCTATAGATGCGAAATCTTCTTCTTTCCAATTTTGTATTGGCTCGACTGAAATTCTTTTATCAAGTTAATGGAATCTCGTGTGTTGGTTTGAAGCTGGTTCTTTAGATTATTCAAAAGAAAAAAAGTTTCAATATGTAAAAAGTCTCAAAACTTTGAGACATGTTTTCATGTTTTAGAGCGCTCGAGATGTTTGCATTTGGCACGGCTCAAGTTTATGAAAATAATTAGATTGTTTTGTCTGATGAATGACCCGGGTCCCTTCATTTCCAATAAATTAAGGTAGTGATTATAATTTATAGACTTTAGAGCTTGAACTTAGGCTCTATTTGGATAG
>BRYF01000012.1:992500-1005000 GCA_030159135.1 Actinidia polygama
TGTTATTTTCCTATTCAAAGTGTCTTTTGTTAGAAGAAAAGATAGGGAAGGATAGGATATATTCTGCATATTCATCTGTGCAAAATGTAGTTGATGTCTCATTTTGTTGAACATATTTTCAAAAGAAAAGATACAAGTGAAGATTGGAAAGATTTTCAGTTATGTTAATATGTATATGCAGATTTTAGCTGCATCTACCATTGCCTTCTGACATAAGAAACCTTTTTGTTTTTCTGTTCCCTCATATGTTGTGTCTTTGACTGTTTCATTGAGTTCCATATGTGTGTCAGCTGATGTAGGTGTACTTTTTCTTCTTCTTATCTTTGTTCACTGTCTTTTGTTTTGGCCTCGATCATAAAACCTAAATATGGAAAATGACCATTACAAATGGTTAATAAGATGATTAAATTTCTTGTTATATGTGTGAGAAGAAAGTGTTGTTTACATCCTCTTCCTCTTGCATGTTGGTAAAAAGAAGGAACACGTGGCAAGAGCATCAAGTTCTCCTGCTTGATTGTTTTTCCAATGGCACAGGTTTGGAACTGTTTACCGTTTACGTGCATAGCCTTCACCTGACTACTTGGGTTTTCAACTTTTGAAAAACTTTTGGTTGTTCCTCTTTTATCATTTAAGAAAATCACTAGGGTTATTTTGTTGTGGGCACATCTAATTGTAGGTTGAAACAGTTATGTAAAGTAGGTTTAGTTGTACCTTTCAAGGCTAGTGTCCATTCACCTAATGGAATTGAACATGATTCTTACAAAATCCATGAAGGCAAGGTCTTGATGAGAATGACTTTTTATAGACAGAAGTCGTATCTAACATTTTTGCTTCTATGTGTTATGGCAGGATATGTGGACGTGGAGTGTGTGCAATCTGTGAATCTGGTTCAGAGTTGCACTTATGGTAGCCAAAGAGAATAGTGACATCCATGTGCAAGAAGATGCTCAGGATTCGTTGCCCAGCGATAAGAGAGCAATGAATAATTCTTTCCCAATTCTTGCAGTTATTAAACTTTGAGTCACCTCTTACAATGCTAACAATTCACCTTTACTAGATAATACAGAAGTTTATGTTTAATAAATATCTTCATTGCAGGTTTGTCAATGCCAACTAAGCCAAATAGCAGTGTTATCTGACTACTACTGAACTTCTTCACTGGCTGCTTCCGTGCACATCGATTGGTAGACTGTTCGTAAAGGATTTGGTTTGAAGGTGGATTGGTAAAGGGTTAGTTTTGAAAATGGATTGGTAAAGGGTTTGCTGCATTCAACTTTAGCTTCTTTCGTTTTTGGAAAATTATGGTTTTCTTATTAATGGAAAAGCTGTTCTTTCCCTTGACAGTTGTGTTCGACAAACTTGATGGTGACACCGATTTTCATGACGTAATTGGATTGCTGATCTTCTTCAACTCGTTAGTTGGAAGAATAGTGCGTATACCCTTTCGAGGGGAGGGTTAGTCTTGGAGATCAATTAGTAAAGGGTTTGATGTGGCCTTTCATTGTAAGTGGACTAGATTTCATCTTTGCATTTATTGCCTTAATGATATTGCTGTTGAAGGATATATAAATTACTGTCTAAAGATTCTTCAAAATTTAAAAAGTTTTCAGCTTGTTTGTTGAGGGGAATTTTCGACTTTAGGATCCTAAAATGTAGTGTTGACATGCTGTAATTCGATATCTTGATATTAGATGTGGGATCCAACTAGGTGTTTAATTTTGTTGGAATAAGCAAACATAAAAGATTAATGCTAATATTATTCTGTTAGAGCTTGAGGAGTTTTTTAGGGCTCTGCATTAACAGAAAGTGAGAGAGAGAGAGAGAGAGAGAGAATTTTGAGAGTTCTAAATATTGGTCTTCAAATGTCAAAATTTGATTGTTCTTTTTTGAGCCATGAACTTCTTCTTTCTGTTTTCCCCTCCAATTCATTGCACATATTCTGTTGATCTGAATAGGATGTGGACTAATTGAAGGTGCTTTGATGTAATTGGCTTATTAAATTTGCTTTTTGCGTAAAAGGGGATTAATTGCTTTTAGTTTAAGTACTTGTTCCATAGGTGGCTCAAAGACAGGTACAATCTGGTGGTCTCTGAGTGGAGGTGAATCACACCCTTTGGTTTGGTCATGGTGACTATTATTGTTATTGCATCCATTTGCTGTCTTTTCAGTTCAATGAAGAAGTACAAAACTGTCATACATCCTGGAAAGGTGTGATCTATGCACAAAAATACTAACTAAGCATATATATGCATGCATATATGTTTGTGTTGTGACATTTGGGAATCATAATAGCACATTCTTTGTTCACATGATAATATGTGGTCTACAAACAATTTGGAAAAAGAGCACAATTAAATGTGTTGGGTTCACTTAATTACATATTTTCTGAACTCTTCAACAATAGAACAAATGACAATTTTAAATATCTCAGGTAGAAAGGCTTGTCTATAGATTTGTGGCTGTGTTCTCTCTTCCAATGGCCTCCATTATAATCATATATGCCAAAAGATACGTAGTTAAATGGGCATTGTAATTTCTGTTGTCTTCTTGCAGATCATGTTACTTATTGAGATTGTTTTCTTTATCTTTGCAAGGAAAAAAATCTTTCAAAAAGGCAAATGAAGCATGTACGTTTGGACCTGCTGCTAATACATAGTGATATATGTATAACTTGTCATCTTTGGACCTGCTGCTAACAAATTGACATGTTTCGTCTATCGTAGCATGTATTCTTCGTGTTGTGTCCATATCATTTTGTTTATCAAAAGAAACTCTCACATACTACAATTTATATATGGAAAGCCACTTAGATGTATTGTAATATTTTACTAGAGAACATTCTGAACTCGTTTCAAGTATAGAACCTGAATCATTATAAAGATTATTTCTTATCTAAATTGTTAAAGCTGTCCATTTAATATTATTCATTTGCTGGTTATTCAGCTGATGCACAGTCTCTGGATTATAGAGTTCTACAACATTATAAATGATTTTTAAAGGTCTTCAAATACATTATTCTGTATCCATGCATTATGACACACATTGATGATTCTTCCATTGCTGCTCTTATAAAGTACTATGCAGAGATTTTTCCCTCCTAGCAATACTCCAGGAGTAGCAACCCTTGACCTGTGTAGCAGTTGGGTAAGACATTGCTTGATTTATACCATTCCAATCGCACGCTGATAATTTCTATATTATCATAACCTCATTGTTGTATGTTATCTAGGTCAATCACTACCCGGCAGGATATAAAGCAAGACTGGCTAATAGGGATGGGCAAGTGAGTTCAAGCAGGACACAGTGAGATCATATTTGAGATGCATTTCACTTGTCCTTAATACCATTTATTAGTAAAAAAAAATGTAAGAATAATTAGTTTATTTCCAAACATTAAGATGTAAATTTCATAACAAGGATAGACGATTATCATTACTGCATCTCTTAATCTCTTTGTATTCTTCTGGTCTCAGGCTTATCTTTTGATATTAAAAGTTTTCTAACAGAGTGCAGGTGCATGGTGCCACGGTTCCACCATGGCCATTTTGAAATCACCCTTTGTCTCATTGAGTTAGGCCCATGAGGTGACATGTGGCCTACTCAATGCTTCTACTTTACTACTAAGTTCCCTTACTGGGCAGAAACAAACTTTCAGGAAGTTCTATTGTTGGTGTACATGGTACCCTATATGCTGATCTCAAGGACATCCTTGAGACCTGGAGACTTCGAACTCCTAATGAATGGGACAATTTGACTGTTTGGTATGATTTGCTGCAGTGGAGGAATAAGATGTACAATGCAGTCATTGATGCATTTAGGGATTTTGGTTCCACAAACCCACAACTTCACCACCTTGGCTGCCATGACAAGGCATGGAATGTCAATAAACTTGCCTTCATGTCTCATAAGCAGGGTCTGAGTGATGTTTGTGTGTCGATATTGGAGATGTATGGACACTCAACCATGGAAGTTCAGGTATCGTAAACTTCTTCATTTTTTGTAATTTATCTAGTAGCTGAGGGTGGAGATTGATGATAAAGGGGAGTATGATGCACAGCTATGTCATTGGTTTCTAATGACATGTTTGCAGGAGGCTTTCATCAAAATAAGAGAACAAGCGAAGGCTTATCTAGAAATGAAGGGAGAGATCACTCGTGGCCTTAATTTGATCAACAGTACTAATCTGGAATATTTTCCTGTGAAGCACAAAGCAGAATTTTTCGTCTTAAAGGTGATTTCTTATTGATGATGAATGAATGCGAGGATGTTAACCTTGCACACTCTAATGCCATCATCCTTTTCAAAAACTCGCCTAAAGGATGGATTAGATGCGGGAATTATTGCGACATGGTATTCATTCTCTACTGCCGGTCATACCATTGATTTTTTCTTATAACATGAATATCGAATAGTAATTGATTTGTTTCAGGCTTATAAAGAGACACATGAGGAGATTTGGTTAGAGGACGCTGCGAGATGCTTCCTTCAAGGTATCAAATTTGGCATTCTTAATTCCAGAAGTCATTTAGCTCGTGTTTTAATATCTCCTCTGTTTTGATACTCCCAATGCAACTGTGGGGAGAGCATTCAATTAGTATCTGGACCAAATACCGCATTGGGTTTGGCTCTCTTGGATTCCACAGCTATTACTTTCCTTGCGGAGGACAGCAACTCCACATTGCAAACTTGTTCTAAAAATTGCCAACGTATATCCCCAGGTAAATAGTACATTTTCTTCTCGTGGAACTTATATGCATTATTCATTCACTATGATGTCTGTAGTGTCTTGAATCCTGCTCAAAATGTTAGGCACTCTATTACTGGCCACGCATATATTTGCTCGAATGCCATGATGTCGCAAATATATCTGAATTTGGTCGATTAGCATTGGCACAACAAAATGTCTCTGTTACTGGTGCTAGCTCTACTAGCTTGGCTGATGGGAACACGAGGGTGGCGAGTCATTGTGTGTGTGTGTGTGGTGGGGGGGAGTTCTTTAGCAATAGGCAATCAGGTTCATCAAGGAAATCAAGCTGGTAGTGTTGGATCACAGGCTGGAGGGAATTCTTAGGTGCAAGAATCTGAAAGATTCACAGCTTGTGATGGCAATGTGCATGCTGGGAGAGATCAGCCGCTACACCATAGTTATTCATCTATCAATGATGGTCAGAATGCATTAAGGCGTAATGGTGCCCTGGGTTTGTTTGCTTCTGCTGCCAGTGTATTTGGTGGTGCAAAAGATATAATGGAGGCTCTTAGAAGCTAACACACTAATTTGGCAGTGAACTGGAGGTGATGAATTTAATGTAGTTCTTTCATTTTCGTTCACCTACACATACAACAGTTCTTATTCTTGATATTCTTGCTTCATGGTTTACTTTTCCTCCCTTTTTCTTATTTGTTCTTTTTTTTTCTCTACTCCTTCCCGTTGTTTGAGTTGGTTGGAATGCTCCCAAGCTGCTATTATAGTTAACTAGCCATCTTTTCAGGAAGTTGCACCTGATCATACAGTAAAGTTAGACAAGGTTGGAGTTGATATTCCAATTGTGCTAGGGCATGGAAGTAGTTTTCGACGCTTGACTCTTAAAGGCTCGGATGGCTCCTAGCGCCATTTTATTGTTTAGACATTTTTGACCCCCAATGCTAGAAGTGATGAACGCATACTGTAGCTTTTCAGAGTGATGAACTGAATGATAAGCACAAGGAATTGAGATGCCTTCACATGCATTCATACTCCAATTATTATCCCCATCTGGTCCCAGGTGATAAGTTTGGCCGTTAATATTTTTATTCTGTTATTTTTTTTTGCAACGACTGCAGAAGTTCCTGTCTCTCAAGAAGGAGCTCTCCAGTGTGTGCAGGGCATGCTTTTTAGCAGATGCGGTGAACAATCATGTTGACTTTGTGCGACAGTACAAGCAGGACTTTGAACGTGACCTTGATCATGAAAGCACAACTACATTCCCAGCCACTCTTTCTAAACTGACGGAGTGATTGAAGCATTGGAAAAATGTTCTCCCGAGCAATGTTGAGGGCATATTTCCTACTGTATTGAAGCTGGAAGAGGAAAGTAGGGTGTTGTGTGACTTCCATATTGTTGATGTGGAGGTTTCATGACAGTATTTTACTGATCAGGTAGGCTGAATCAGTTTTTAATTATGGTAACTCACAGTCCAATTTGATTCTTACTGCTGTGTTTCATAATATTAACGAGTTGCAAAACTTGTTTCTATCTATACTGTCTGATAACAAGCTCAATACCTTCGGCTGGTAAAATGATAATATCATTTTTAACTTTTAGATAACAAAAAACAAATCTGCTCTTGCAAAGTATTAGCTGAAGTTGGAGTTCAACCTTCACTCATCTTATTCTTGATATTCTTATGTCATGGTTTTCTTTTCCTCCCTTTTTCTTATTTGTCATTTTTTTCTCTCTACTCCTTCCCGCTGTTTGAGTTGGTTGGAATGCTCCCATGCTGCTATTATAGTTAACTATCCATCTTTTCAGGAAGATGCACCTGATCATACGGTGAAGTTAGACAGGGTTGGAGCTGATATTCCAATTGTGCGAAGGCATGGAAGTAGTTTTTCGATGCTTGACCCTTATAGGCTCGGATGGCTCCCAGCACCATTTTATTGTTTAGACATTTTTGATCCCCAATGCTAGAAGTGATGAACGCATACTGCAGCTTTTCCGAGCGAAGAACTGACATTTTGACAAGCACAAGGAATTGAGATGCCTCCACATGCATTCATACTCCAATTATTATCGCCGTTTGGTCCCAGGTGATAAGTTTTGCAATTAATATTTTTATTGTGTTATTTTTTTTTGTTTCCTATGGGAACAAATTTTCTATAGATGCATGAGAAATGTCTAACAGTGAATCTCACCTCGAACCGTACTTATGTAGATATCTCGGGTGGGATCAATTATGTGGTAATTACTAAGATAGTATATGGATTGGATCTATATTCTAATAATTATTGCTTACGTGTAATAGGTACGCTTGGTAGAAGATGATTTGATGTATTGTACTTTCCTTGAGGTGTATGAGAACCACTGTGCTAGGAGTAATCGAGATGCAGACCTACCCATTACTAAATTCAAAGAGCAACTGAACCAATAGATTTCTGGCCAGATCTCTCCAAAAGCTATGGTAGATCTCTGCCTCCAAGCCTACAACGACAGCATTTTGTCCCAGTACATGTACAAGACTGCTTAGTGGAAACCACATGTGGGCTTTCAAGAAGATCAATTAGATAAGATTCTTCACTACCTTACTTTCTCTCTTTTTGCCTGTCTATACCTGCGTCAACATCATCATGTTTCTAGATGCATAGCTCACCTTATGGACCCGTGTGCCTGTAAAGTAGCTATAAGGAAGTTTACATAAACTGATTATTATGTTATTGTGTGCAAAGTTTTTAAAACTCGTACATGTCATTGTTATTTCCCTGTTCAAAGTGTCTTTTGTTAGAAGAAAAGATAAGAAAGGATAGGATGTATTCTTCATATTCATCTGTGCAAAATGTAGTTGATGTCTCATTTTGTCGAACATATCTTCAAAAGAAAAGATACAAGTGAAGATTGGAAAGATTTTCAGTTACGTTATGTATATACAGATTTTTGATGCATCTACCATTGCCTTCTGACATAAGAAATCTTTTTGTTTTTTTGTCCCCTCATACGTTGTGTCAGCCTTTAAAGGCTGAATGTGTAGGTGTAGTTTTTTTGTTCTTATCTTTGTTCACTTACTTTTCGTTTTGGCCTCGATTAAAACCTAAATAGGGAAAATGACTAAATCAAATGGTTAATAAACTGATTATATTTCTTGTTATATGTGTGAGAAGAAAGTGTTGTTTACATCCTCTTCCTCTTGCATGTTGGTAAAAAGAAGGAACACGTGGCAAGAACACTAAGTTCTCCTCCATGATTGTTTTTCCAGCATTGTTGGCACAGGTTCGGAACTTCTTTACCGTTTATGTGTATAGCCTTCACCTGAATGCTTCAGTTTTCAACTTTTGGTTGTTCCTCTTTTATCATTTAAGAAAATCACTAGTATTTTGTTGTGGGCACATCTAATTGTAGGTTGAAACAGTTATGTAAGGTAGGTTTAATTGTACCTTGTCGTCATCGACCTTTCAAGGCTAGTGTCCATTCACCTAATGGAATTGAACATGATTCTTACAAAATCCATGAAGGCAAGGTCTTGATGAGAATGACTTTTGTATAGACAGAAGTCGTATCTAACATTTTTGCTTCTATGTGTTATGGCACGATTTGTGGAAGTGGATTGTGTGCAATCTGTGAATTTGGTTCAGAGTTGCAATTACGGTAGCCAAAGAGAATAGTGACATCCATGTGCAAGAAGATGCTCAGGATTCGTTGCCCAACGATAAGAGAGCAATGAATAATTCTTTCCAAATTCTTGCAGTTATTAAACTTTGAGTCACCTCTTACAATGCTAACAATCAACCTTTACTAGATAATACAACACTTTATGTTTAATAAATGACATATTATGGTATCTTCATTGCAGGTTTGTCAATGCCAACTAAGCCAAATAGCACAGTGTTATCTGACTACTACCGAACTTCTCCATTGGCTGCTTCGTTGCATATCGATTGATAGATTGTTGGTAAGGGGTTAGTTTTGAAAATGGATTGGTAAAGGGTTTGCTGCATTCAATTTTAGCTTCTTTCGTTTTTGGAAAATTATGGTTTTCTTCTTAATGAAAAAGCTGTTCTTTCCCTTGACAGTTGTTTTTGACGAACTTGATGGTGAGACCGATTGTCATGATGTAATCGGATTGTTGATCTTCTTCACCTCTTTAGTTGGAAGACTAGTGCATATACCCTTTCGAGGGGAGGGTTAGTCTTGGAGATCAATTAGTAAAGGGTTTGCTGTGTCCTTTCATTGTAAGTGGACTAGATTTCAGCTTTGCATTTATTACCTTAATGATATCACTGTTGAAGGATATATAAATTACCGTCTAACAATTCTTCAAAATTTAAAAAGTTTTCAGCTTGTTTGTTGAGGGGAATTTTCGATTTTAGGACCCTAAAATGTAGTGTTGTAATTCGACATCTTGATATTAGACGGGGGATCCAACTAGGTGTTTAATTTGGTTGGAATAAGCAAACTTAAAAGATTAATGCTAATGTTATGTTAGAGCTTGAGGAAGAATTTTCAAATTTAGAAGTGTTGAAGTGTTCTTTTTACTGTGCTAAATGGGTTAAAATAGGAGGTCGACCGTCTTACCCATTTAAGAAAAAAAGTTCAATATTTCATAGTTGACGGTGATTTTCAATAGGGGTGCTAGACGGTTATTCCGTGCTATGGCAAGCGTCAAAATTAAATGACAATAGCATAATATATCCTAAAATTGTCAAACTTCATATTTTTTCACTTGTTTCTTTGCAATCAACGGGAGTGATTTTTTTTTTTTTATAATTACAAGATTAAATATTATGAGATGCATAACTTTTCTTCCTTTTTTCCCCTTATTTTTCTCCGGCCACATATTGGTTTGACTTCGGGATTGGTTCCTTTCTGGTTTTGCAGGAAATTGAAAGAAGCTAGGTGTTTATGTAAAGACTACTCGTAATTCTTCGACGCAGGGCATGTGCTCGGTGAGTTTCCTCTATTTGAAGTAGGACTTGTGTTGGTGGTTGCACAAGCCAATGAAATATAAGCATTTTGTAGACACGAATATGTGCATTATTTCATTCAACGACGATTTTAAAATTTATTTTGTTAGCTCTGAGGCATTGAAACCTTTGGTTGAAGTTGTGAGAAGAAGAAGTAACTCAAGGAAACCTCACATAAACCCTTCAATCGTCAACAAACAGAGGTGTGCGTTTATTCAAGCTCTTTCTTAAGGTGGCATTGAATTGGTGTGCATAATTGTTAATGGTCTAATCATTTATCAATTTCATTCATAATGCAAAAGCTACACATTTTATGATTATGTAGTAATTAGTACAACATATATAAAGATGTCATGATACCAATATCAACATTTTATGGACTATTCAATGTCAGTTTTCATGACCATTACTTTTGGTTTCATTGTTCGGTCATTCATATCACTCTAAATTGACCTTCTCTTGTTTAATCAATGTTAATATTCTAAATTGCCTCTTCATCTTCCTTTCCATTTTATGTGCATGAAATGAATCTTTCTCTTATGGCCATGCCTAAATTGACTTTTTATTGTTTATTCTTTGCAACTTTTGACCCACCCTTGACATACTCTTTAGGTAAGTCTTCATCATTCATTTGCAGTCATGACCAAACAATTGCACTCATGACCAGACAATTTTATAAGGTTTTCAATCTTTGTAATGATTATAGAGTGGCTCTTTATCCTTTGGTCCCCCCATGATCCTTAACACTCTTTTCATTGTTTGGTCCTCTTAATGACCTTAGAATGACTCTTAATCATGTGTAAATTACTTTTTGTAATTCAGTTTGAAGGCCCTTATTGGACTACTAATTGCATTGTCGTCCTCCCTCCCATAAAATGACTATTCATTATTGGGTGCTACTCGTGACCCTAAACTTGCTTGTCATAACTCAATCTTACTCTGTAGCATACATTTTTTGTGATCCTGTATTTTTTCTTCAAACCTCTGATGGCCTAGAATTGATTCTTCATCATTCGGTACACCCTTGAACTTAAATGGCGATGAGCCTCTAGGTCCTCGTCATGATCGAGAACTGTTGTACAATTTTTTAGTTTTCTGCCATTCTCTTGACCTAAACTTACTCATTTTAGTTCCGACTTCTTGTGATTGTAAACCGACACTTCATCATTTATTCTACCCATGACCCCAAAATGTAGCTACGTACATCATTTGGTCCACCTCATTACCCTTAAATTACTACTAATTATGGCCCTCCTCACAACCCCAAATTGACTCTTCAACATCTGGTCCTTTTGATAGATGTAAATTGACTTTTCGTTGTTTAGTCTTGATGACCCCAATAGCTCTTTGTTACCAAGTGCTCCTCATGAATTTGAGCCGGCCGGCCATCATTCGATCCTACTCTTGTGTTGGGAAATTAAACGCTGCTAAATTCCACCAATGATTTTTCCAGGACCTTGGGATTCAGTGGCTCAAGAGAATAAATAAAATGCAATTCAAATGGACAGAATGAATGTAGAGAAATTGACACAAAACGAGGATATACGTGGTTCACCAATTTGGCTACGTCCACCGCTCACACCCACTTTCACTAAATAAATATTGTGTTTACAAATTGTGTATCACACAAACACACACTGTGTATCACCCACACTCAAAAAATACTCACTCCGTATTTTTTGGCTCACAAACACAACACTATTTTCTCTCTCTACAATTGCTCTCAAATTGCACACTTGCAATTTTTCTCTTACTCTCTCGGTGATTCTTCTTCACATATCCTTCCTTTGCCATTTGATGGCTTTTTATAGCAAATGGAGGGCACAAATAAAATTCATAAAGATAGGTGAGTGGTGGGGTTTTGTCTCCATTCACAAAACATGGATTGCATGTTCCATGGCTTTATCTCCACAAAACATGAGTTGCATGTTTCATGACTTTATCTCCATCATCCACAAAACATGAGTTGCATGTTTCATGGCTTTATTCTCCATTATCCACAAAACATGAGTTGCATGTTTCATGGCTTTATTCTCCATTATCCACAAAAGTCTTCATTCTTTAACATCTTGAACCCCTACTGAGCTTTAATCACTAGTTCCCCATGATGTAAGTTATCACTTCCTTATTTTGTCGTCCTTAAGATAATTAAGTCGTAATTGACTCTTTACTTTCTATCCTACCTAAGGCATTAAACTTACTCTTCATTATTTGATCAAACACATCATATATTTGTCTCTTTGCAACATAAAATGTGACTCTTAATTGTTTTGTGATTCAGATGACCATTAATTTACTTTCCATGATTCGGTCCTAAGCTTGAAATTGTATGATTATTTGTTATTCTGTTCTTATGATCATTACTTGTTACTTTCTTCTTCTCTCATCCTTATGACTGTGACTGAGCTAACGTTTCACTATTGAGTCTGTCTTAATATTCTAAAATTACTGTTCATCTTTTTTTCCCTTCCTCTTAACCTTTAGTTGATGTTTCATCATTCCCATCTTCCATATGATCTTTAATTTCTCCTAACCTTTCGGTCCTTTTCGTGATTCTAAGCCCATTATTCATAATTTCATCATTAGGTCTTCCTTAGGACACATTTCAATCATTCATCATGACCTGGTACTTCTCGTGATTCTAAACCCATTATTCATAATTTCATCATTAGGTCCTCCTTAGGACTATGACTTTAAATTGACCATCGGATGACTTTAAATTGGTTCATCTTATCATGGTAAATTAGCTCTTCAGTTAATCCCCCTCATCACCCTAAAGTGAGTTTTTTACCATTTGAACCTTAAATAATTTTAAGTGCATAAACAAGGTGCACAGTTTTGGACATTGA
>BRYF01000012.1:1027500-1030000 GCA_030159135.1 Actinidia polygama
CGAATCCCTTCTTAAATGCTTGATTCAAATACGGTCTAAAGTTGTTCATCTTTCTCCCCAAGGCTACGTTTGATAACATATCCAATAGGACTATTAATCCAAGGGGATTGGGATTAGATTGTTAATCCTTTAAATTAAAATTTATTATCAAACATATCCTAAATGTTGTTCATAGTCCTAGTTGATGCATCTAAATTTCTATTAGACCGTATATTATCAATATATTCGTCGCATACTTATCTATCAAATCCTTGATCCAATTAACATTGCTCTATCCTATTCTGGGTTTGCAGTTTAACGGTGGGTAGAATCATATAGAGGTTTAGATTATATACTTTCAATTCTCACCCAAAACATATTAATCACTGTATCCATCAAACTGGAAGTTCTTTTTCGTCACACATCGTTGTTTTCATTGTCGCTGCGCAACTGATGCTGGGTTTATGAGTTGCTAGAAAGTACAAAAAAAATTCAGTGGTTGAACTCAGTAACCGATTAAACTCTTATTTATAATATAAATCATAACTTATTTTGAATCTCAAATCTATCTCCAGCTATCTACAACTAAAATTCATTTGACTTAGTCCAGAGGTTGAGATTTCACCTCACACTATTTTTTTTCCTCACAAAACTATTAGTTCATTTTTCTCAAAGGTGTGGGACCCACATAAGTTTTATCCAATGGCCAAAAAATATTTAAAATTGGACATATATTTTACTCATTGGATCATTTTTTTAGTGAGACCAACAAAAAAAATAATTAAAACACATTTCTTTCAAACTATCATTTTTTTTAAAATCATTATAGTTTTTAATTTGTTCTCTATTTTGTAGCAATGTATCTCTTCGTATATGCATGCAATGTATCTTTTATCTGACGTTTATATCTTATCTATTTTTTAGATTGTAAAACTCTAACGATTATACCTAATAGATGATTTTTTTTACATAATGTATGTGGGCACGGACAATTACTAGTAATTTCAATTGTAACAAATTAAATTCTAAAATTTTGATCTTGTCACAAATAAAATCCTTGTTCAGTCTCTATTTTACTAGACTTTGATAGAATCAACTAATTCTTGAAAAAAAATAGGAAAATGAAGTCTTTCATTGTTATCAACCTTTAATCGATGCAGTTAGGTTCATTTTCAAGAAAAAATCTAAAAAGTAGTTTGAACATTTAACTTAAAAATAAGTCTTAATTGCATCGATTTTAACTTGAAAATGAGTCATAATTGTATCAATCAAGACTATTAAAGGTTGATAACTTTCAAAAATATCATTTTTTTAAACTTGTTTTTGAAAGAATTAGTTGGTTTTGTCAATCCTAATGACACAGAAACCCGTAGAGGGTTTTAATTGTGACCAAATCAAAATTATAGGGTTTAATTTATTACAATTGTAACTATATGTTTTAATCTGATTTTTTTTGTACTTTTTCCAAAAAATATTGCAATTTTTTTCTTCATATTCTCTTGTTAAGAGGAACTAAAAAAGTATAAAATTAGTTCCCACATGATGTATGTGCATAATTTATCCTTGAAATTGATTAATTTTGTTTTTTTTCTTGTTATTTTTCGACTAATTATAACCACAGTTATGATTGTAGGGGTATTTTTGGAATCAAAAGTGAGCCAACTTAAAGATTTTGTGTACACTGAATTATGGTATTCTCTTTATAATAATACTAGCAGTGAATACCCACACGATACGTGTGTAAATAGATTAATTTTTTTCCCACTTATCTAGCAGTTGGGGGAAGGAGTTTGGCATAAAAAAAATGACAATTTCTCGTTCATAACAAACGAGTGTGTTCCCAGTATAGACGAAGGATGATATGAGAACGAGTGAACTTCAACTCTCGAAATAATAGTTCCCCCAGTTCTAAGCTCCAAACAATATCTCAAACAAATACAGGCGCGAAATAACCACAAGTTGGTGACGGATTAAATACTGGAGATGATTGATTAGGAAACCTTGGGAAGACTAATATGAAATAATTGGGCAAATGGTTGTTATTTTTACAATAACAGGAGGTAAATTTGGTCTCTCTCTGCTTTATAATGGAAGCCCCCAAGAATAAAGTAGTATTTCCAAAACTCTTACAGTAGCATAAGCATGGTCTAGACCGTACTCGTTTTCAACATCAAAACCTTGCTCAATGAACCCATTTCCCTTGTCGAATAGTTCATGCTTGGGGAAAAATGGAAAGGAATAACTTTATGTAGAGATATCGAAATAATGAGAATTTTACAGTTCCCCAAACTTAAATATCCTGAACAGTAAGAACAAAGATCATCAGGGAAAGGATTATTGGGTCATCAGAATGAAGGAACAATGCAAACATGACATTCCACTTATGAGGCCTTAACTTGATCAGTTCAGTTGAATGCTACCCGCTTTTTCTCTTAAGAGCAGTCATCTCACCACAGAATTCCTTGGTTTCCAAATCACATTCCCCCACAAAAGCTTGACTTCAAGAATACAAGAATCGTAT
>BRYF01000012.1:1122500-1130000 GCA_030159135.1 Actinidia polygama
TTGTTTGGTGAGGACGCACAACCAGGGGATTGCTAAGTGTTCGTTTCTTGTTGGTTCGGGGATGGTTGCTTGCCTGCTAAACAACCCGCCTTAAGGGCATGTTTGGGTGTTTTCCCGCCTCTTCAGCTTCCTATACATGTCTGACACCTTTCGTAAAAGGTAACCATTACTTGCGCCTTAGGAATCCTCATCAGCCACAAACAAGGTTGGTAATTGATATCCCAAATAAAACTTGTTTTCAAACAAGTTCGTCTGGATTTCTGGAAAGTGGGAATTTTGAGCTGGGGGACGATGGCCTCTTCTCGTTCCCAAGGCACAATGTCTGTCTTCCAGATAATAAGTTTCTGTTTACCAAATCTGTACTTTGCATTCTTGTAAAATTTTTGTATTGATTCTGATACATGCATTTGTTGTTGTGGAAGATTTCAATGAGATCTTCAGGTAAAGGTCCAAGGAGTGCAAGGCAGCCATCCAAGCTATCAACAACATGCGAGTTTCTAGGAAGGTTGCAGATCTTCTAGCTTATGAGCTTGTCTACCGCCAAGTCATCCCCCACAAGGTTGACGAGCTAGGTAGGATCAGGTTTCCGGAGCTACGCATTGAAATCTGGGCTCCTCAGCGCAACAACTTCAGTTCAAAAGATTTCAACGCCGAGCTCGACGAGAACACGCTTCTTGCCCGAGATCCAGGCTAGGACTAAGGCATCACTTCGAGCTCATCCAGTTACGCTTCGTCTGATTCTTCAAACAGCAAGGAGGAAGGAGGAGAAGAAGTGAACCAGCTGGTTCTGAATAGGAAGAGAGGGGCGTGTACTTTCTGTTGTTGTCCCCAAGGTGTCCGCCATCGAGCTATCACTATGAGGCATAAATAAATAGATATATACAAGTTTAGTGCAACTTCTACTTTTGCTTTATTTATTTATTTATTATTATTAGAAGTTGTCACTTATGGGCATGAAACAATTTTAAAAAATTAAATTTTGAAGAGTTTATTTTGATATTTTTTAATTATTATCATGTCCCCTCTCCCACGTAAAGTCAATGGCACACATTTGCCTAGCAAAGGCTAGCCATGTCAAAGTCGATGAAACACATTTGCCCAACAATAGCTAGCCATGGCATGTCGACGGCAAGTTGCTGACACAATATTGTCCAAACATGAATTCTAAACTTAAAATGTAAAGATTGAGTAAATTTAAAATGAAATTCACGATAAACAAAATATTTTTGTTTGTATAGCTTATTTGTTGAGTATAATTTATTTATTTTTTTAAAAAAAATTTAAACTCCCACTAAACTGTTACTTCAATAAAACAGGTTCAAATACTTAATTAGCTCTTATTAATTTTAACAAAGTACGGTGGTAATGAACCTAATAACTGGTTCAATATCTGAAAAGACCAAAACACCCAAAAACCATAACGAAACTTCAAGCAACAACGAGAGGGCAGTTTCGGTTTTTCAACTTCTGATATTCTTCCTCCAGCCAGCTAGCATCATCTTTCTGTACAATCTTTGACCACCATGTGACTCCCCATTTCCACCGTGAAGAGGCCTCAACAACTGGTTTTACTTAAATACCCCTACGCTTGTCATGGAAAAGAAAGCTAAGGTCTCGTTTGGCTCTCTGCTATTTGTCTCGCTTATTTATCTTATTAAAAATATGATTTACTTTATCAATTTCTAGACTAAAGAAAAATTGAAAACATTCGTACCAAAAGTAAAAAAAAAATAAAGTTCATCCAAAACGAAGATCACGAGCCAAACAGGCCCTAAAGACTTGTCATCTCTCTCACTCGCAAGACCCTCTGTTCAGCATCTCGTTGTACCTCAGAATCGAATCGACCCTCTGAAGCTTCAATTGCTTCTTGAACTTATTGATGAAGTCATCAGCCTTCCCATCCACGCCTTCGTCATCCCCAAACGACGCCGTGCGGTTCCCCTCCCTCGTCGTCGACGGCCGCCGCTGATCCACCGCCGCCGCCGCGTCCACCGCCACCCTCAGTTTCTCGCTCGCCGACTTCCTCATCCTCGCCACCACAGCCTCCCCCTCCGGCGCAGCCTCCGACATGCTCCTCGTCACGTGATGATCCTGAGCCTCCGACTGAATCGGGTCGACCCGGTGGGGTTCGAATTGTAACGGGTCGGACTGTTCGGATCTGTAGGTAGAGACATTTGACATGACCCAGTCCAGCATCGCTGGGGTTCGGACCAGTTGTGGCGTGTTATGTGGCGGGTCGGGTTGGTCGGATCTGTAGAGAGAGAAAGCGATGGACCTAACCCGCTCCAGAATCGGTGGAACGCGGACTAATTGGGGCGGGTTGTGCTCGTATTGTGATGGATCGGGCTGGTCGGACCTGTAGAGGGAGAAATCGATGAACTTGACCCTGTCCAAGATTGACAGGGATCGGGCTAGTTTGGGCGGGTCTTGTTGGTCTTGTGTGGGTTTATGGTTGTGTGATTTGAGCTGTGAGGTGAGGAGGATGGTGCCGATCATGAGGTTGAGGAAGCAGAAGAGAATGATGGGTGTGAACCAGCTCGCCACGGAAGCCCACATGGTGCCTGCTCCATCCATGGCTGATGAGAGAGAGAGAGAGAGAGAGAGAGAGAGAGAGAGAGAGGGTTGTTTGGTTTTGGGCAAGAGAGTTTGAGAGGTGTAGAGAGATTTTTATAGGGAAATGATTTGTATTTTATTCACTTATTTTTTGATGAAATACATTTTATTTTTTATTTTTATTATATAAAACTGTATGAAATTCTTCATACTTTTGCCTATTACCGAAATTATCCTTCTTACTGTACAATTGTGTTTTTGCTTAGTTTAGATATTTATTGAGAAATTACTTAATAAAAATAAAAAAAATAGGGTGGATTTAGTTAAATGTGGAGCGTACCAAATATGTTGATATTATTTAGATATTTATCTTTTTGTCTTTATCTAGAATTACTAAATTGTCCTAACATTTTATAATTCATGTGATGCGCTTTTATAAAATGATTGGACCCTTTCATTTAGAGGAGGGATTGA
The DNA here is from genome assembly GCA_030159135.1 of Actinidia polygama. Classification (NCBI taxonomy): domain Eukaryota; kingdom Viridiplantae; phylum Streptophyta; class Magnoliopsida; order Ericales; family Actinidiaceae; genus Actinidia; species Actinidia polygama. The sequence goes on from BRYF01000012.1 coordinate 1,125,528, forward strand.
ATCGTAATTTCAGTTTTTGTGATTCCAAAAGTTGGATAATATTGGAATGAAAATAAATTAGCAAAAACCCGTAATATGCACCGCCGGAATTTAAAAGTAGTTAGAAATCTCAACTTTTAAATGATTGATATTGGTAAGATTTGAATTTTTATATATTTACACTTCTTAATGCAAAAAAGATTTATTATTTTTTTAATATTTGAATTTAAAATAATTAATAATATTGGTTCATAACTTTTTTGAAATTATAAAAAAATAATATTTATAGTATAATATATATTGGAATACTTTTTAATTAAACAAATTATTTTAAAATATTATTAATATACTTTTTATTTGAAATAATAATTTATTTTAAAATAAAAGTCAAACAAAATATATTAAGAAAAAAATATTAATTATATTAATTAGTTAATATAATTAATTAATTTAAAATATAAAATTATATTAATTAATTTAATATCTAAACAGCCGTGATGAGAAAAAAAAGAAAAATATATTATTTTTTGTGCATATATTAAAAAAATAATAATATTATATTTAAAATAACTAAATTTATATAAAAAAAATAACTATGATATGATATATATATTGAGATACGTTTCAATTAGATAAAGCGCATTAAGATATTATTAAAATACTTTTTATTTGAATTGATGATGTATTTTATATTAATTTTAATATGAAAGTCAAACAAATCATTCTAAGATACTATTAATGTGTTTTTTATTTTTAAAAAGAGATCTAATTTATTTTATGTTAGTTTAAAAAAAAGTGAATATAGCTTCAACAAGACTGCTCACGAAAAATCTTTATGTAATAATATACATAATATAATTCGTGACTAGCTGTCTAGGTCCTATCTGGCACATTTTTTTTCCATTTTTTTAGAAATAACTTTTTTTTGATAAAATATTACAAAATATTGTCAAATACATATAAGATTTTTTTTTTAATAAATAAATAATATATAAAATAATAAATAAATTTGATTTAAAACTAATTTCTAAAATTTTATACCACAAAATTAATTATGAAAACGGAACCAAACAACATGACATGACTGCCACCTCGTATGTGCTGTTTTTTTAGTTTATAAAGTTATTTTATTTTTTAAGTTTTTTCATAAATACTAAAAAATTTAGACTGTTTGATTACAAGTTTATAAATTTTCGATTCACTCTACAAGAATAGTTAAAAAAAATTTTAAAATATTTAAATTTAAAAAAATAAATAAAAACTTTTAATTTTTCATTTTTCTCTCTTTAAAATGATTAAAAAAATTTAAATTTTAATTAAATAATAAAAATTTATTAAAAAACAAAAATTTAAAAATCAAAACAATGTATAAACTTTAAAACAAAAATAGTTAAATCGCGCCTAAAGCGTCCACAACCCAACGAGTCTCCCGAATTGTCTTGTCGCTCGGCTCCCCTGACCACGTAAAAGCGGAAGACTATCCTGTGGGAAAGTGGGGTTGAAGGAGACAGGCATGCGAGATAATACGTTAACGGTGGTCGTGGCCAAATCTTTATGAGTGGTGTTCACATGGGAGCGGAGGGCCTCCGTGGCTTCATTATAGCCACATAATTTTTGTTAAATTATGCTTTATTTGTTTTTGAAACCACTCAGCCACAAAATGTGTGGTTGTGGTGAGGCCACGTGGGTATCTTCCGTGGTATTACTACGGTCTCTCTCTCATGTGATCACTACTCAAACTTTATTAAAGTATTAGTAATTGCTGGTGATCATAGGTATATAAAATAAATAAATATTACTTTTTAAGTATACTCGTTAGAGTTTTATAATCTAAAAAATAGTTAAGAAATAAACGTCAGATAAAAGATACATTATATGCATATACGAAGAGATTCATTGATACAAAATAAAAACCCAATTAGAAAGTATAATAATTTTAAAAAAATGTAGATAATTTGAAAAAAATGAGAGAAAGAAATGATGTCTTAATTTTTTTTGTGTGTGGGTTACACTAAAAAAACTAATTTAATAGGTATAAAATATGCTTAATTTTAGAGATTTTTTGGCCATTTAATTACAATCTATGTGGGCTCCATGAAAGACATTATCTACAACGGAAAATATTTATATATCTGCAGCGAAATTATACTAACCTCCGATCATAGTTGCTAAAGTGATTGGTTAGGGACTCTTAGTATTATAATTAACCCTCAGTTTTCTTTTAAGTTTATTAAGACATTCCTTTTTTTTTATCACTTAAATAAATACAATGTAATATACATTGTACTCATACGTTTTATTGGCCAAATTAATCTCCCATATCGGGAGATGTACTTACACTTCACACATTTGAGAAAAATAAATTGATATTTTTAGGGAAAAAAAATAATTTCATGTGAAATCTCAATTATTGGATTAATTTAAATTGATTTCAAACGTAAATAGTGGGAAATAGTTTTGAAGATTCAAAAAATATTTGTATTTTATATTACAAATGTAAATTTTTTTAAATATAGTATTTTATATATTTTTTTAAATTACTTTTGTTCAAACGTTTTAACTACATAATATGTTTTTGGATTTTTATTTTTTTATTTTTTTGTAATAATTTTATTAAAAATTTATATTTTTTCGGTTCTTAACGAAAATAGTCAAAACATATATTAAAAAAATCTCAAACTTAAAAAACAATTCACTAAAAACCCAACAAAAATTATTTTAGATGATTTTAAAAATCCAATTTAATCCAATGTGCAAATGAATCTGGAAGTAACTCTCCAGCAACCAAATATTTTTTTTTTTAATTGTTTTAAGAAATCAGAAGAAAGATGACTAAATTAAGGGTAAATTCGGCAATGTCCTTGTAGTATGACCAAAGTTTTAATTTGGTATTTATAATTTTAATTTGAATAATTAGAACCCTACAATTTTAATATAGTTTCAATACAGTCCCCCATTTGTCAATGGCTATTAAGATTTTAGACGAAAAAGTGTTCATGTTGCTCACATTACCCTTTTTAGAATATAATTTTACAACCGGGTCTTGTAGTTTGGCCAGAGTTTCACTTTATTCCCTATAAATGGCCATGTGAATCTTCACATGATTTATGTTTTTATTATTTATTTAGGAGATATTTGGTAATATTTTTACTTTTCTGTTTTTTCTGTTTGTTTTATTTCTTTATCTTTATTTAGTTTTTTTAAAACGAAAATTAAAAATATGTTTGTGTTCATATTTTTTTAAACTATTTTAAAAAAAAGTAGAAGTGGAGGTGGCGGAGGTTGAGGTGGTGGTTGAAAAAATTTGGATAAGATTTTTTTATAAACAAAATAAAAATATCTTTTTATTCTTTTTGTTATTTTAAAAAATAATAAAAATAATTTTAATTTATTTATAATTATAAATAATAACATAAATAAATTTTTATTTTTAATTAAATAAAAAAATAAAAATTAAATTATTAACAAACATCCCAGTTCAGATTTTTCTAACACAGGATCTACATAAACAAGGAGAATGAACTGGCCATCCCCACGTGGAAGCTGTAGCTATGTACACAATACATTACAAGTGTGAAAGTGATTGACAATTGAATGCTAATGAAACTACGGGGGATCCACATTCCATACTTAAAAAGTTTTCATAAATTTAGGCAACGTGTTCATATTGTAGTATCTATTTGTCAACGTGTGCCAAGGAGAGGTACATGGGATGCATTCATTATTGGAACATGTCTTTTGAAAGGGAAACAATACGTTGATTTTGGATTTTAATGGAGGGCTTTTCATGTTTATATGGGAACTTGAATGTTTGTTTCCGTTTTTTTTTTTATAATTTGGTATTCAGTTTATTAGATCGACTAATTTGAAAGATTAAGCTCATTGTCTACAAGCAGAGTTTTTTTGCCCTTCGTATAGACTGATCTAACACAGGAGTTGATAGCATACGCATGATAGCCGAACTCCAAATCAAGATGTTGTGCTCAGAAACAAAAAGAAATCACACACACATTGTAATATCTCGACCCTTAATTATTTTTACTTTATTATATATATATATATATATATATATAAATACATCAGTATATTTTTTATAATTTTTGCAATCTTTACGATAACATAATTTTTATCTAAAAAATTATATGGTCTTGTCCTGAATCGGTCTAGCTTTTTTTCAACTAGTACAATTTTTTCAATAAATCCATTGAGTATTTTTGATAAAGCGAAATAAAAAATTGAACACATTCAATTTTGAGATACGTGTCAAATCACGGGTTATTGATTGAACCCATGGGGACACTTCATGATAATAACTCCCGATTGACCATAATTATACAATGCTGACTCATGATGATGAACCACCATAATCATCATTACCTTATATCTGCCTTGTTGAGTCACCCTTCTTGATGGCAACAAGGAGTGAGATAAAAAAAAGAGAAAAATCTAGCCGAGGATGAAGAAAAAAAAGAGAAAGAAAGAGAGGTAAAGACA
>BRYF01000012.1:1197500-1200000 GCA_030159135.1 Actinidia polygama
GCAAAAGCAAACTAGATGATTTCCATCACAACTTTTGTGATCCAATAATCCACAATGTGATTACGATGGTAGGGGTGTAAAAAATTCGAAAAAACCATTAAACTGCGCATATTGAATCGAGTTGCACGAGTTAGTCTAGTTTTACGGTTTAGTGGTTGGATTTTAAAAAAAATATATAAAATCAATCAGAGAGATTTGACTCTAAAAACAGACCCAACCAGAACCAAAACATTTTTCTAGTTTAGTTCTAGTTTCGTTCCAAATACACCAACGGTTTGAATCGATTTCCATTTAATCAAAACCGATACCACCCATTTGATTCCAGAATTTCTATTAATCTGGTCCAATTCAGACCGTGTACACTCCTATCTATTACTCCTAAGCTAGGTCAAGCCCAAGATGAGGATGACATGTCAGCTTCTTTATTGGGACCCACATTATTTCTTTACAGTCAAGACCAAAATCCGTTAATTTTGCTTTCATGTAACGTAACATTTTTTAAAATTTTATTTTTCACTCTATTAACAAAAATATATAGGATATTTTTTTTTTATTTCATGTAATGGATGAGAATGCCACATACCATAAGCATGTCCCTTTAGATGATGCACATCCGTATTAGGGCCAGTGGGCCATTATTTGGCCCTTGACAACTATTGGTTGGTCATATATCAAAATCAGTTTGTTCATCCATAAATAAGCAAGCTACCATATATGTTATAAATTAGATTTTTTGGATTATTTTTGTCGAATTTATTTAATTTTTTAGTCATTTTTTTTTAATTTCCCGAGTCTAGTCAAGATTGCCCGAGAAATTAGTAAAACTTAGATTAAAAGGTGAAGAAATAAGTTTACTGAAGACGCAAATAATACAAAACTAATAATTCTATCCCAAACCGAGCCCTAGACCAGGCTTTATAGTCCGCTTTTAAAAACGTGACCCGCCCGTTAATCTTATTTGATATTTGACAAAGAAGATGGATTATTTAGAGAATATTGGTTATGTGAAGTTTGTAAATATGGCTTAAAGAGTGCTAAAGCTTAGATTAGTTTCAGCTTCCTTTTAAAACTTCAAAAATTACGAAAATATCCATTCTGACAGTACAGACCCATACAAACCGGTACATATTAAAATCTTAGAATCTATTTTTGGAAATTTGATAGTATATATGTTTTTTTGCCAGCCATCTCCTACGTACTGATCATACTTCTATTTCTTATTTTCTAGAGGTAGAAATTCCATTAGAATAATTCTTCTAAAGGGAGGACCACATGGTCTCTATTATTGTCAATTGTTGTGACACTCAAAGGCCAAGCTTGAAGGCCAAAAAATCATAGATAAAATATCATGATTTATATATAAGATTTGAGAAAATAAAAAATAAATTAAGAATCCTATTATTGGAGGTCATTAAGGGTAGGACCCACTGAGGCTAATGGTGTGATCCAAACTGTTCAATTTGTAAGGTTTGTTGAGAAAGTCGTACTTGCAAAAAATTAAGTTGATTGAATATCGGTAAGTACATGATCAAAAAACAGTCAATTTTTAAAATCACACTTACCGTTCATCTTTTTTCAAACCAACATGATTTGATCATATTTCTACTATTGTCTGATCAATCTAATTCTTTTGCAGGAATGATTTCTGTAGCGAAACTAATTGAACGGTTCAAATTATATAAATAAGCTTGACCTAGGCCCCAAATATAAGGATAGCACGATAGTGGGCCGGCACAACACTCACCCGAAATTATTTTTGTAATTTTTAATAATCTTCGTCCAAATGTTATAATTTATAATCAATTACGTTCCTCAAAATAATAGTTAAGATTCAAACAAGATTATCCTTAAAAGTCAAAAAAAAAAAGAGAGAGAGAGAGATCAACGAGAGGATTATATTATAATCATACTTTAGACTTCAAACTACTATTGAAATTGATCATATTAGGTCCACCTAATCAAAGTTTTAACGAACTCGATCGGGTTTTAATTCTCGATTAAAATACTTCTTGGGCTTGTTGAGGTATTTGATGTTTTGTTAGGATTCGACTATCTAATCTTGGACAATGGTCTCTAAAGTAACCACCCTCGCGTCACTTTGATCTCTAATGTATTAATTTTCTCAATTTTATCCTTAAAATATACAAGTGAGTTTTATGTATTCCTTCACTAATTACAGATGTTTTATTCTAAATATTTTATTATAGAAAAGGTCTTGAAGGTTTTTTAGTCTTTAATATTGGTAATGGATCTGACTTAAGTAATTGCAAATGTGGTCATTTCATAATATACTATGGAGAAACTTTATTTAGTCGGATTCACGATCAATATCAAAAAATAAAAAATTTAAAAGATAGTCAAAATAACTTAGAAGAAAATATTTGTAATTAGAAAATGATTACATAAAATATAATTGATTATATTAAGAACAAAATTGAGAAAATTAGTATATGAGGGACTAAAATAACACGAGGTGAATACTTTAAGGACTAGGACTATT
>BRYF01000012.1:1247500-1250000 GCA_030159135.1 Actinidia polygama
GATGACTTAAGCATTAAGTTAATCAGAATTCCCAGTTATCAGCAAACGTTCACATATCCCTTCGAAGTATAGCCAATATCAAATTTTATTTAGCATTTCTAGTCAACGACACTCTTGAGATTTTTTCTGCAGCTCATGTCTATCATCAACCCTTATATGATCAGAAATTTTGATGTCAGTTCACTGAATATTTTACGTGTTTGCAAATTTGTGCTAGAGTGGAACTTTGTGTATACAACCTATTAAAATGTCCCACATCGCCCAGTTTTGGTCCCTCTGTGCTGTCTATAAGTCTCATATTCCCATCTCCTTAATATCTGGGTTTTAAGGAGTTGGATTGGCTGGGGCTGACAAGTGGTATCAGAGCAAGGTTTGGCATGTCGTCCAGCATGCCAAGTGTCCGGCTGCTGCAGTTCAGGGTGTGTGTTAAAATGTCCCACATCGCCTAGTTCTGACCCCTCTGTGCTATGACCCCTCTGTGCTATCTATAAGGCTCATGTTCCCCTTTCCTTAATACATGGGTTTTAAGGAGAAGTTGGATGGGCTGGCCTGACAAGAAAACTTTCTTGAACATTCTAAGAAGAATTGGGACATTCAACAATTATGGGTATTTTAGGGCATGTGTTGCATCTCTTGTGATATTTGTTTTCGTTCTGAATTCCCGGAAAAAAAATGACATTTGATGGAGGATAGTGCTTTTTGGGATGTTATTACTGAGAACTCTTTTCAGATTAATTTCTTTCCATAATCCATCCTCAGAAAACAATAAAAATAGTTTCTACACTTTTAAAGAACCCAATCAGAATCTGAAAATGACCCAATAACTAATTTTCTTTTTATCCTTTTTTTAGAGCGTTTGTTCATTTCCAATCTTAAAAACTTCAAAATGAAAACAGAAAGGTTGTCTGACAGGGCCTTGCATCTGTGCTGATTGTCAATTGAGTAATGAATATATTTTTCTTGAGTGAAAATTTTATTGCTTCTCCATCTGATTTTTAATTTTCCTGACAGGATGATGATATTGATTGTTAGAGAAGGGGGAGTAGAACTCACCCTCAAAACTCGAGTTACAAGGGGAGGGAACTTCCCACCTTATAAACAGACGCAGATAGGAGTCTCCCAGGCGATGTGGGACTTCACTCAACAGTGATCTAGACTACTATGAGTTGGAAGCTATTCATTCCCCCTGTTAGCAGGGCAGCTTCAACAGACACCGCAGCATGTGTGAAGGTATGTCAAACTAATTGCCTGAGTAGATTAACGATTTGCTTTGCTTAAATGTATCTTGTAACTCCTCTTATCTAAAATGGAAAAGATGTAAGCCGAAAGTTCTGGCTAATCTATTTTTACGTAGTTTGTGTGCTGCCTGTTGATGTGGCTTCTTCTCCCTACCAGAGGCAGAGGAAGTGTAAACCAGGAGGGGCACGGCCCCCTTCTGATATTTTCAAGGTACACCGTGCTTTGCACGTCGAATTCTTCAATTGAGAGGAATCTTTTTTCAGTTTTTGTAATCATGACAATTATGATTAGTCCATGCATTTAAATGACCTAATATATACTTCTAAATCTCTTAGGATGGGATAGCTTTCATGCTGGTTTGATTATGTGTATGAGATACTCATCTTTCCTTCTAATGCATACATGGACTTGTATAACTAGTCAAAATTTCTTTAAATAATACCTTTTCAATTTATTTGGCACATGGTATTACAACGTTTACAACACGAGTTCGTTCTCCAAAAATAGAATTAGACCTCTTATGCGCATAATCCCTATCCGTTCGATCTAATTGAGACTTGTTCCTCAAAAATAAGCAGCTGCTTTGTCAGAATTAGCCTTCTGATGTAGCTCATGTTTGGAGAACGTCTATTGGTTGTGTTGATGTTCTGGCTCGAGAGAAGTTATCTGCCAACTTCGAACTCTTGAAGAGTACTTTGTTTGTATGCAATGTGCTATAGTTTTTGGACCTAGTTGGTCCAGGTTATCTTCGAAAAATTCTGTTTAAGAAAACTAATATGCAAGATTAGCATTCATGGGATTTGCCAAAGGAAACTACAACCATTCAACAACTTACCAGCAAAATAATAGTTGTATTACTATGGCACAAGTTAACTACAATTCCGAGTACAAAGATTGGTCCATCCACCTTTCATCCATTACATCTGGTTGCACCTAATGCTTCTATTTTTATCCAATCATACTGTTGCTCAAGCTTCTACAACTTGCATTGACGCACCAGAAAGGCAATTCAAAAGTAGAAGAAGAAACTTAGCTCTTGCACAACATGGAAGGCAAGGTTACTCTCCCAGCCAGATATAGACTATCACAATAAAACACAATTATCAAGACAAAACACAACCTTCAATGCTGACATACTTCACAATCTGGGTATCTCCAGACATTAGTTCCTTTAAAACAAAAACAGAAGAAGACCCAAGAATCTGTTAGCGGATGAGTTTTGAATAACATCAAATCTCTTGAGCTTGCATCTATAGTATTC
>BRYF01000012.1:1372500-1375000 GCA_030159135.1 Actinidia polygama
ATATTTTTACTTTTAAATAGTTTAAAAATAAGTGAACACAAATAATTTTTAATTTCTGTTTTGCAAATAATAAAACAAAATAAAAATAAAATAAAAAAAACGTTACCAAACATCTCCTAAAAAATAAAAATCAAGCCTAAATTGGTCTTAATTTTAGCCTTGGCAAGCTGTTCTTTTTCTTTTGGGTAAAAACGTTACCAAACATCTCCTAAAAAATAAAAATCAAGCCTAAATTGGTCTTAATTTTAGCCTTGGCAAGCTGTTCTTTTTCTTTTGGGTTGAGTTTTGGGGGGTAATTTGGGTATTTTCTTATCTAATCCGAGAAGAATATTAGCGAAGGAACATAATGTCATATGACATTGTTTCACTTTTTATGAGAGGAAGACAACTTTTATATCACCTCAAATTTTTCTCTAGGCTCCGTTTGGAATCAATTTATTTGAGCTTTTTAAGTAATTTTTTTATTTAAAATAAGCAAAAAAATTAATTAGAATTGGCTTTTTTGCTTTTTTTTTTTGCTTATTTACTTATTTTATCTAAAGTAAAGCCAGAAAAGCAAAAAAAATAAAAATTTTAATTTTTTTGATAGCAAATTTAAAAAAAATTGGCTTTTAAGCATTACCAAACGGAGACTTATAGAAAGTAAAACAAAGTCATTTCATTATTGTCCTTGGCTAATGAAAATGACTGCATTAATATGTAATTTTACATGCCAAAACGTTGGTTGGATATTTTGAATCATCAATGTTACTTTTATTAGGTTGTATTTGGATTAAAAATTTAATGGATGAAAATAAAAATGAGATCCTATTTAGATTAAGTTTTTTTTATATTTTTTAGCTGTTTTAGTTTTTGAGTTTTTTTTTCGTGATTTTTTTATATTATTTAATCAAAAAATTATACTTTTCTGGTTTTATTTGACGAGAAGAGTTCAAAAATATAATTTTTTTATTTAATTAAAAAATTATTAAAAAAAACAATTAATTTATTCCAAAATGGGCCACTTCAAATGTAATATTTTATAATCGATTGAGATACACGGAAACACAACAACTTCGTATCATAGTGACACTCAATATTTTTTCAGGATTTTTAGATTTTTCAAAAAGGAAAATATACCCACATGATGGGGCTGGGGCGGTACCAAGCTATGCCTAACATGGACTATAGGCCCTTCTGACTTTTAAAAAATTATAAAATTTATTTTAAGTTTTTAATTTTTTTATACTTTAGCCCCTCTTGAAATATATTAAAAATATTTTTATACTTTAGTCCCCTTAATTTAAAATCCTAGATTTGCCCTTGTGAAGAGGGTCAAAATATAAAATTCTAAGTTAAGGCACGGAACCAAATACGTGTTTAACATGCATAAAAATGACAAAATTGAGCTTATACACGGCATATTTATATATATAATGGTTGAAAATATAAATTTTTTAACTATTGATAAATGTAAAATCATAAAATTTATTGATATTGTTTAATATTTTTTAAATTCATCCATTGATTTTTTATTCAATTGAATAGCTGGTTCTTCACATTTTTTTATAGTAAAAATGTCCTGCTTGCCATAACTGTTGATGCTATGTTTGGAGTAAGTTTATCGAATTTTCACTGTTTAATCAAAAATTTTATATTTTTGTAATTTTTCTTAACAATATGAGTCGGGAAATATAATTTTTTTTTTCAAATTTCAGATAAAGTTTTTAAAGGCGAAAAAAAATATTTTTATAAAAAAATCTAATTTTTTTTTTCGATTTCAGTGATCTTTTTTTCTAATTAGGTAAAAAAAATTATATTTTCAAACTCATATAGTTAAAAAGAATTGTAAAATTATAACATTTTGATCAAATAATAAAACTAGTTCTCAAAGTAACTACGAAAATCCAAAAAAAAAACTTATTCTAAATGGTTTGATAACATGGTACTACAGTTGTATCCAATTTTCTCACCCTTTCTTTTTTTTTTTTATGTAAATTTGTTAAGAGTATTTTTTTTAGGGTAATGTACCGTCACCGCATGGAACAAAATAACGTCGTTTTAGTGTTAAAACACAAAACCGACGTCGTTCAGGTTTTTTAAACAAACGCGACTTTTAGTTGAACGATGTCGTTTTTGTGTTTTAGAACAAAAAATACGTCGATTTGGTGTCGTGCAGTAACAAATGCGATAAACCAGTAACTGTAGCATTCCTTTTTTTTTCTTTTTTATTCTACAAGTAATCATGCGATTAAGGTCTAAAGGGGTAATTTAGTCAAAATGACCCAATGAGGGCTTCTAAATGCAAACCACTTCTGTTTCAGCCAAACCCGGAAAAATGAGTTTTTATTATTACAATTCTGTCCCCAAGTAGAATTACCATTTAAGACAAAAATCCTAACTGGAATCTCTCTCCACACCCAACCATTTTTCTTCCCCCAAGTTGGGGCCACAGCCGCCAGAGTTGTTACCCACACGAAGCCACCTCTTCCCCCACCTCCCTGCCACCGACAACCCCTTT
>BRYF01000012.1:1427500-1430000 GCA_030159135.1 Actinidia polygama
GGATTTAGCGTCCTTTGTGTTTGGTTTGGATTTTAGAAATAGTTTTTGTTTCCCTTTTTTCTACTTTCCTAAATTGGAGGGTTAAAGAAAATCTTATGAAAAATGCTCCTTATATGAGTATAAATAATTTTTTATTTTTTATTTTAAGCTTGTGAGTTTATTTTATTCACCCTACTAATATGTTTTTCTAAAAAATATTTTACCATTTTTTTGTTAATTGTTTTGGAAAAAAGAAAGTGAAACTTTTTTGAAGTAAGGTTGGTCGAATCATAATGGCAACCAAAGGTTCCAAAATGTGTTTTTTAGGTGTTACCAAAAGAGCAAAATGTATTTTGCATTTTACATAAAAAAAAATTGCTAAAAAATATTTTGCATTGACGCAAAAAGGCCACCAAGTCTGTATTTAGATCAAGAATTTAGTGGGAAAAAAATACAGAATCTAGCCGGACGAAATAATTAGAACCTCTAATTTTTTTATTTTCTTTTTCTTTTTTCATCACTAAATCTTTAATCCAAATACAACTTCAAATTCATATAATGATCATTAGATTTCTTTGATTCAAAAGGATTTATGTGTGACATATTGATATTTCGTACAAATCATCCAATAATTGCGTGCCACGTGTACATGAGCAAAACAATACCAAAGGACATGTTGGGCCTTGTCTCAAATAAACAGGTCGGGCTTAAACCCAATCCAAGAACCGCAAAATGATCCATGGGCTAAGTATATGTCCGATATGGGCTGGGCTTCTCTACAAAGGTGGGCCCGAACTGGAGTATTGGACTGTCCAGTTTTTCAACAAGCCCGAGTCCAAGCCCAGCCCAATGCATAAGCTCTTAACTAGGGTATACAATTAGGGTTTTCATACTCGTCCCTATTACTTCACCTCTCATCTTCACATTCGGCTTGTCTGGTTTACATCCTCCAAACCCTAAAGGTCTGCTCCCTCTCTCTCTTCACTGTTAGATATGTCGATTTCACATTAGATCTGATATTATTGTAATCAAAGTTGTGAAGATCCAAGCTTTCTGAATTGAGAAACGATCTGTGTGAAACCTGAACTGAAGAGTGTGTGTTTGATTGTGTATTTGAGTGCAGGAATTGCTGAGAAGGGTTCGAAGAGGGAGCGAAAATGGTGGAGAAGACTAAAGGAAGAAAGGAAGAGGTGGTGACTCGGGAATACACCATCAACCTCCACAAGCGCTTGCACAGCTGGTACAAAACCAATCTCTTCTCCTTCACACCTTATGTACAATCATGAACATAAATACGTACACACCTGATCTATCTGTAAATACCTGGTTACGATTTTGCTTCCTATCTGAAGTTCTTTCTATATTTGTGACCCGTTGTGATGAATTGGGTTCGGTAGTTTCGTGTATAGTTGGTAACTTTTCAATCAGATGATGTGTTTGTTGTGATTTCTGAAGGTTTATCTTAATCTTTGTTAAAACCTTACTTGATATTGAATTTAAAATGTTAATATGTAGTGGCCAATTATAATTTCTAGTTTATATAGAGCAGAACTATCGTTGGCTGGTTTATAACAGCATCTTAGTTTATCCTTCTTTTGAGATTTTAACAAGCCCTTATCTGAAATCACTATCTTATTACATTACTTGCATCAGAGTGGATTCAAGAGAGCTGCAGTTTCATAGCCTTGCCTATTGAATGCATCAGTTTTTTTTTATGATCATAGTTTGGTTGAGCAATTTGGATGGAGCTAGTTTCCTAAAGCAATTTTAGCTTGGGTTGGAGTCAGGAACATGTCTAACTAAGTTGCAGAATTGTTCACTTTCTCATGGTTGGTTTAGGTGGGGAATCTTATTTGATGCATTTTTTTCGTATGGACCCAAATGAATGATGTAAGTGAATGCAAATGCTCCTTACTCTTTACAATATTACTGAGTGTTGAGTTTTGAGTGCGTACGAGTTCATCGTTGGGCTGAAAATAGCATTTTAGAAGGTCATGCTTAAGAATCAGTCTTTTCTCCACAATAATGTCTATGTATTGTGTCCACATTACCTGTTTTTGTGTATCCCTTCAGAATTTCAGCCAAGTGTACGGATTTCATATATTATGTGCTGATAATTGGTTGACAGATCCATTGTAGAATGGGACCAGGGGCAGTAAAGCAAGAGCATGCCACAACAAAGTATGGTGACTAGGGACACCGTCACCCATTTAAACTGATTGCTTTTATGATAGTTTACACTTTTATTTGTGAAATTATATCATCCTCTCCTTTGAGCTGTTCTATGTTTTTGTTCTTACATTGACTTATAAAATCATGATTGGCAATGGTGTATCTCATTGTAATACTTTGTGACGATGGTTGTAGCTAAGAAGGGAAATTTTATCATCTGTACTGCCTTTGAGCTTTTAAAATGTCACTGCATTTCTCTCACCTTTGTTTCATTTGTTTAATCTCTCACCTTTGTTTCAGACTTCTAGTTTGTTTGAATACCCTCTTACAACCACATATTAGCCATCTT
>BRYF01000012.1:1495000-1497500 GCA_030159135.1 Actinidia polygama
GTTAACATGTCAGCTGGATTCTTACTGCCCTGGATCTTCTCAAGTATTAACACCCCATCTTCTAATAAAGATCTGACGAAGTGATAACGAAGTCCTATATGCTTGGTCCTTGAATGAAATGCTGAATTCTTTGCCAGATGTATAGCACTCTGACTGTCACTGTGCAAAATATTCTTCATCTGTTTTAGACCCAATTCTGCTAACAATCCCTGTAACCAGATCATCTCCTTGCTGGCCTCGGTCACTGCTACGTATTCTGCCTCTGTAGTAGATAAGGCAACGATCTTTTGCAATTGTGATGCCCAACTAACTGCTGTAGTACCCACCGTGAAGATGTAACCGGTAGTACTCCTCCTATTGTCTACCTCACCAGCAAAGTCCGAGTCTACAAAGCCTTGTAGTCTCAATTCTCCTTTTCTGAAACATAAGCATTTTTCAGTGGTGCCTCGTAGATACCTTAGTATCCACTTGACTGCTTCCCAGTGTTACTTTCCAGGATTAGTCATGAATCTGCTCACAGCTCCCACTGCATGAGCAATATCTGGTCTTGTGCAAACCATGGCGTACATGAGACTTCCAATGGCTGAGGCATATGGAACCTTAGCCATGAAGTTCCTTTCTTCCTCCGTCTTGGGTGTCTGTTCCTTGGATAGTCGAAAGTGACTAACCAAAGGTGTACTAACTGCCTTAGCATCACTCATGCTGAACCTTTTCAGAACACGCCCAATGTACTCCACCTGAGATAACTGCAAAGTACCATTTGGCTTGTCTCTGTTGATTCTCATCCCAAGAATCTGCTTTGCTGCGCCCAAGTCCTTCATGTCGAACTCACTCGACAGTTGCTTCTTCAATTTTCTGATTTCGCCCATGTCGGATCCTGCTACTAACATGTCATCGACATAAAGTAGCAAAATAATGTAGCTGGACTCAAATCTTTTGAAGTAGCAGCAATGGTCAGCATTGCATCTGAAATAGTTGTTTGTCTGCATAAACCTGTCAAACTTTTTATACCACTGCCTTGGAGCCTGTTTCAATCCATACAAGCTCTTCTTCAATTTACACACGAGCTTCTCATTTCCTTTTTCTGAGAAACCCTCCGGCTGCTGCATGTATATCTCTTCCTCAAGATCACCATGGAGGAAAGCAGTTTTTACATCTAACTGCTCAAGGTGCAAGTCTTCTGCTGCAACAATACTTAAAACTGACCGAATGGTAGTCAGTTTCACAACCGGTGAAAATATGTCGGTGTAGTCGATTCCTTCTTTCTGCTGGAAGCCTTTGGCTACAAGTCTTGCCTTGTACCTCTTGGAACCGTCATGTTCCTCCTTGACTCGATACACCCATTTGTTGTGTAAGGCTTTCTTTCCCACGGGTAACTCAGCTAGCTCCCATGTCTTGTTAGAGATAAGGGACTTCATCTCTTCTTTCATTGCAAACTCCCACTTGCTAGCATCCTCCACCTGACATGCTTCATCGTAGCATTCAGGTTCTCCAGCATCAGTGAGTAGTAAATAATTCATGTACTTTCTGTTTGGTACAAAAGGCCGTGAAGATCTCCTTATTATAGGAGATGGAGATGGAGACTGTGGTGGATCAGTCTGTTGTGTACTACTCTGGGGTGTCTGTTCCTCTAACTGAGGACTCTCATTTGCTTGTTGCACTTTAATTTTATCTGGGATATCATCTGGATCAACGTACATAGGATCACCCAGTGTTACACCACTAGACTGTAGTGCATCTCTGTCTTTGTACATCACCCTCTCATTGAATATCACGTCTCGACTTCTGATCACCTTCTTGGTCTGGTCATTCCAGAATTTATACCCAAATTCATCTCCACCATATCCGATGAAGGTGCATTTTAGTGACTTAGGGTCAAGCTTTCCCCTAGCCTGATCACTAATATGCACATATGATACACAACCAAAAACTTTCAAGTGTGAAAGTTTTACCTCTTTTTCGCTCCAAACCTCCTCTGGTATTCTGTGCTCTAGCGGAACTGATGGTCCTCGGTTGATCAAGTAGGCTGCTGTGTTGACTGCCTCTGCCCAGAACTGCTTGGGCAATCCTGCATGTATCCGCATGCTTCTGGCTCTCTCAGTCAATGTTCGGTTCATTCGTTCTGCTACGCCATTCTGTTGCGGTGTCCCTTGCACAGTCCTCTCTAGTTTGATGCCATTTTCATAACAGAACTTCTTGAACCCGGTGTCATCATATTCACCACCATTGTCGGATCTCAACTTCTTGATTTTTAGGCCTGTCTCATTTTCCACCATGACTTTCCACTTCTTGAATACTTCGAACACTTCTGATTTGTATCTCAAGAAATAAACCCACACCTTCCTGGAATGGTCGTCAATGAAAGTCACAAAGTATGACTTCCCGCCAATGGATGAGACAGTAGCTGGGCCCCAAACATCCGTGTGAACTAGCTCAAGCTTTTCTTGCTTAGGCGGTCTGCCACTCTTTATGAAGCTAACTCTCTTCTGCTTCCCAAAGA
>BRYF01000012.1:1507500-1510000 GCA_030159135.1 Actinidia polygama
GCAAGATTTTTTGTTAAATTCGAACGACAATTGACTCTCTCGTTGTTGTCGGACCCAAAAAAAATATTTTTTGTGCATGTATTTGGCCCCCCTAAAAATAAAAAATAAAAAAAAAATTTATTTTTTATATTTTTGGCCCCCTGAATAATATTCTTGGTTCCGTCCCTGGCTAGACCACTTCGCAAGACACCGGCGCCGTGTCTGAGTTGGAAGGGTTCTTGGCTGGGCTTGCTATGACGGGATGGGACGGGTGTTGTGGCGGAGGGTGCGTCGACGGTTGTCTTTTGGGTTGTCCAGAGAGAGTTGTCAATGTCTGTGGTTAAAAATTCATTAGAAATGACTGAAAATGAATTTGACAAAATAACAAATAAATTTGATTACTTATTCAAAATTTTCCTAATTACTGAAAATGAATTTAACAAAATAACAAATAAATTTGATTACTTATTCAAAATTTTCCTAATAATAACTAAGAAATATCGAATACTTTGTAGTATTTGTTTCCTTCATAATATTTTGTTGTGGAAGATAATATAGAAAAATCAAAATCAAAATCAAAATTAAAATATTTATTATTTACCCCGTTGTCGATATATTAATTTTGGGACCGACAAAATATAAAAAAATTATTTTAAGAAGAGAGGAGTACTAAAGCACCGTTTGGCCTACTTAAAAAATCTCAATTTTTTCACTTTTACCTAAAATATAAAAAAAGTGAGACAAAAATAAATAAAATTTCTTATTTGTGATGACTAAACAATCATATACTTTTTTTAGCTATGAATTAGTGAAAAAAGTTACTAATGACTCTTGGATTTACTATAAAATATAGGCCACACGCATCCTGAAAAATCATGCTAAAAATTCATATTCCCAACAAAAAAAATAGGCCAAACAGGTTGGCCTAAAAAATATAGGCCAAACGAGTCCCGACTCTTTAACGATGTTCAGATTGGCCTAAATTTTAATGAAAGTTTTTTAGCTATTTTAGATTCCGAAAAAACAGTAAATTTTTTTATAAAACCAAAAAAACTCAAAAATCTAAACTGCTAGAAAACTTGGGGAAAACAAAAGTTACACCAAACGGGGCATTGTTCTTATTAGAGATCCCCACGAACTCTACGTACACGAAACTCTTCAACCGAGTCACAATGTCTGAGATGGGTCAATTTGGGCTGGCGTGGAAGGGGAAAACTGGACCAAGCCCAAAAGTTTCTAATGGGCCTTCAACATACGGCCCTAACTTCGAGGAAGACTGTCACTCCCAGTGGCGACTCCTATTGGGGCCCATGAAGTGAAGTGGTGCTAACTGGGAAGGGCACAATAGTAATACTTGGGACTTAATTTCCGATAAAATAGGTCTTTGGAATTATTTTTTGTTTTTTTTGTTTTTTTATTTTTAAAATTTTTTTTATATTTTTTCGATTTGCCTTCGTTGGAGGAATAGAAAAGGTAAAAAAAAATATTATTATCTTACAAAAAAAATATTATATGATTTGTCATGAGGCAACATTTTCGAGTCAAAAACTCGGTATAGAAAATAAGAAATAATATGAATTTGGGTGGGGAAAAAATGAACCCACTGACAAATTTCTCATAAGCTTATGCAATGGGAAAGTAATAGGGGTATTTTTGTCTATTTTGACTAAATTTAGTTTTGATTTTAAAGTATTTTTAGATGAACTAATTGAGATTAAAAAAAAAATGCTCCCATAAAGCTAACGTCAAAAGCCCCTAAAAGAAATGTTTCAATAATGGAATTTTTTCCCTACTATTTTTTAACGTATTCTGAATTCCTAGGTTGGGGTAAAATGGACTTTTAGATTACTTTTATTTTTGGTGGATTTATTTTACTTGGTCAAAATTAATGTAAGGGGAAAATAAAAATAAATAATCATTACAAAAAAAATTAATCCCAATAACAAATGAATTTTGAATTATTTATTTTAAACTCTTTTTTTTTACAAAAAATTAAAATAGACCGATAAGTAAAATAATATTTACTTGCTTGTCAAGTTTATGAACAAATTTGTTTTCGGCCAGATGTGCAAGTGGGGATACTATGCAATTTCAAAAAGTTATATTCAATCACCCAAGACTCTAATGGGGTTACTATGTAATTTCAAAAAGTTATATTCAATCACTCAAGGCTCTAAACAATAATTAATTAAGACGTACAATTGGGGTTACATTGTAATTTTAAAAGAGAAATGTTACCGCCACCAAATTTGTTACCGAACACACCAAAACGACGGTGTTTTGGATTTTTTAAAAAAAACAGTCCACTGATGGTCCATTTTTTTTAAAATCCAAAGCGACGTTATTTTGGTACGTTCGGTAACAAATACGGTGACCGTAGCATTGCTCATTTCAAAAAGTCATATTCAATCCCTCAAGACTCTAAACAATAATTAATTAAGACGTACAATTGGGGTTACTATGTAATTTCAAAAAGTTATATTCAATCTCAAGACTCTAAACAATAATTAATTAAGTGCCT
>BRYF01000012.1:1517500-1520000 GCA_030159135.1 Actinidia polygama
CACAAGAATAGGTTCCTTTTTTTTAGGGCAAAGTTTGTTTGATCCTGTCTGTCGATGTTTTCTGGTACATCCCGTTTATCTTTTCTAGGGCAATCTAGAACATTGTCTTGAGTTATTATGTAAATTTCTAATTCCATCCGGAAAAGAGTAAATAAGATCGTGAAGAGAGAGGACCATTTTGAAGTAGTTTTTTTTAAGGTAAACTGCATTTTGCCCCCTTAATTAATAATTTTTTTTTACTTTGTATAGTTAATTATATTAAATATTACAATCAACTCCGACATCCAACGTCCGTTTGTAAAGTAGAGAAAAAATTTCAGTTAGACAACCACGTATTTACCCGACCCGAATCCAGAAGCAACCCATGTTAATATCATATAAAATATTCAACTTCGATTTGTCTTCTAAATCTTTCTCTCGACTCTCTCTCTCTCTTTCTCTCTCTATTTACTGTGAGACAAAAATATTGAATTTGAATATTTCCTATAACATTAACACGAGTTGCCCCTAGATTTAGGCTCGGGTCAACATGTGGCGTTACTATTTTAGGTAGAGGGGACAAAATGTAGTTTACCCATTTTAAAGCTATTTTAAGTGCTTTGTTTTTTTTTTTAATGACTTTTTTATTCTTTGATCAAAATTTAATATTTTTTAGAGAAATCTTAAAATGTAAAAAAAATGGCAAAATTGAAAAATAAACTAAAGATGAAAACAATAATCAATTTTTACTCAACAAATAAGATAATTTTTTTGTCTATAATATATATATATATATTTAAATTCAAATAAAATTTTATATTTTTAGATTATTCCCATTAAAAGGAACGGAATTTTTTTTGGTTTGCATCAGCTTAGGATTTGTAGGGATAGGTTCTCCTTTACCACTTTTAAGCATTGTTCAAGTGAAGGAAAATTAACATAAAAAAAACATAGCATGAATTGAAACATGTGAAATATGTATTAAAATTTATTTTTATTTTTTTTTATTTTGTGTGCGACTTTAATCGCAGCCCAACAAGTAGTGGTTAAAAAGACTATTGACATAATTTATTTGTCATGCATGGGATTTAAAAGTTTAATCATGCGAGCTACCGCTTTGATGTACACATTTTACGGTAACTAATGTATTTTTTACATGTTTCAATACAACCTTGTTGACATTTTTACATTTATTAATACACTTTTAATCTATTAATCACACCAATAAGTGATGGTTAATAATTTTTTTTTTTAATGATACTTATTGAGGAAATGTTAATCACCACCTAATGAACAATGATTAATGGATTGAGCTTTTCTCAATACCTCATCTCTCCATACTCGTCAATCCCACCTAATGATTTGAACCGTCTATCTCGTAGATCTCCGAAAGTCATTTATGAAAATAAAAAAGAATATCTGACATGTATAAAAATAAAAATAAATTATATTTTTTTTATAAAATGAACGGCATATAAAATGCGATTTGTTGCTAGATTTATAGATGGTTGATGACGCTCATTTTTTGGAGAGATTATTTGGTGCTTTTAGAGCAACGTTCTACACTAGTCAATAAATAAAACATCTGCACATATTGATCACAATTCAAATAAAAATAAATAAATTATACTGTTTAGGCCAATCACTTTAAATTTAGAATATCACTAAAATTTGCTCTAAGAGTGTTAAATAATTTTTTTTTTTTTTGTATACGAAATGTACAAAATGAACAATTCGTATCATCGGTGCGGAGTCGAGATTTGTACCTACAAAATTAAAATATTATTCATGCAATTGACTTTTTATCTCAGTTGAAATATTACATGTAAATATTATATAAAACAAAGGATAAAATAAAAAAAATAAACACCAAATAATAAAATAATGATGGGACTTAATTATTGTGGCCGCTGCCAGTGTCCAAGAATCACGGGGCACTTGCTGCGCGAGTGCCTCCCTGTGACGCGTGGCGGTGGTGATATGGACACGTGTACTGTGGATGGGGGAGTTTTAGGGGTAGTCAACCGAGATAATAGCACGTGGAAAGAGTTTGGTACAAAAAGGTCCCAATCAAAATAAACATCGTAGGACGAGCCCTGATTTTTGTTTTTGTCGGTAAGCGAATGGGATGGGTCTGTGTGCCCCTAAGACCATTTGTCCCACACTTTAGTGGCACCACCTGGGACCTTCCTCCTACACGACTCACGTGACTCTGCGCAGTACGGATGGGCAGGGGAAAAGCGAGTAGTGCTATGGGTACCCTAATGTTGCACTCCAAATGCACACCTAGGTGAGGTGGAGCATTTGGATTGGCTGGGTGTGGGATCCACCCAGTCATGTCAGCAAATCCAAATATTCCACCTCACCTAGTTGTGCATTTGGGGTGCAACATTGGGGTACCCATAGCATTTTTCGGGAAAAAGCGAAGGCTCCGTTTGGTAATGCTTAAACGTTAAACTTTTTTTAAGTTTGTTATCAAAAAAAATTAATTTTTGTTTTAAATTTTATGATTTTGTTTTAG
>BRYF01000012.1:1525000-1527500 GCA_030159135.1 Actinidia polygama
ATCATTGGTATTCAATGCATTGATTCTTTGTGTTGCGTTTCATAACTTTTTTGTTTTCCTTTTCAAGTTTCATAAGGCTGTATTTGGATAAGGATCTGATGAGTGAAAAAAAAAATGTAGTTTGATTTAATGGTCTCTAGCGGTTAGATTGCCTAATTTTCTCATTTTCATTTCGTTTTCCCTCATCAAATCCGGAATCTAACCACACAAAAAAAATCTTCATGAAATTAGTCAAATTTTAGATGTTTATAACCGGAAAACAGTGTTTTTCACTCTATTTCATGTATTCTTTTTCAGGTGGCGAAGGAAAATGGAACCAACCTTCGACTGCACTGTTCATCATCAGTTACCACTCTTTTTACCGTAAGAATTCTTTTAAATATTATTTTTCTAATTCTGAAGAATCATTTTCATAAAAACATTTAACATGAAATTATATCATTGTAGCTATGCACAAGTCTGGAACATACAAGCATTTGATGAATGAGGAGGATGTGGAGAACTTGAAATGGCTTAAAATTTTCAAGTAAGCTTTATTATCGTCTCTAATCGCCTACTTCCTTCCTTCGTTTTCATTTTATTTCATGTTTTTATTGGGGCTAATTTTCAAAAAAAAATTGTAGCAAATATGACCTCTATAACAAGAGCAAAGTTCGCATCTATGTTGAGAAGGTGAAACCATTCTCTCTCTCTCTCTCTCTCTCTCTCTCTCTCTCATTGAGAAGGTGAGTGAAAAATTTGTTATTCTCTATTTGGGAAGCTTTAAAATTTTGATTGACTACATTCCCAATTCCCATTTTTTCTTTTGGCAGTATTTTCCCGCGAAGCTGAGATGGTGAATGATCCAGATTTGCAGAGACATATTTGATTCAAGAAAATTAATTAAAGCATTCTATGGGGTAGTGGATTACCAGAAATGAAAGAGAAAATCGAAAATAGACACATGTGGTGGCGTGTCAACAATTAACGGTGGCTCATAGGGGATGTTGGTGGTTGGATTGAACTGCAAGACAATAACAAAGAGAAAGGCCATCAGAGTTGTCTCGGGACGGCTCTCCGACGGTCAAATTAAATGGCCGGAGGTAGTAAGTGAATGTATATATATGTAGAGAGATAGTTTTAGCTTACAATGAGTTAGATTGCGTATCTTTGAGAGATTACGGGCTCACCTTATATAGCTCAGTTCGACACGTGCCTGGACGTGCTAACCGTCATGTCACTGGACAGACTGCAACTCAACGCGTGCCTGGACGTACTGACTACTGTGTCATAAAGTAGACGGTTGAAGCAACCATGCTCCTAGGGCCTAGTTGGTAATTGGCCATCATGCCATCAAAGTCTCGATCTAGGCATGGAGGGCTATTAGAGGAAACCTCGTCATGCAATTTACATTTTGTCTCTTGATGTTCCTCGAGATTGCCACCGACCGTTTCCCTCGACCATGCTTCGACGCGGTGACCCTGTCAAGCTTTTAATAAAGCGATAGGTTGGCAATAGTGCTTGCCCTAGCTCGGACAGAGCTAATGTTCGGTAGTGCTTCGACAGAGCTCCGGCGCATAGACCCCACTGTGCTTGTTACACAGTGATAACTTATCGGCGGTGCCTACAATAACATGACCAAAATTTTGTAGTATGTTTTATCCTCTTACAGATTCCAAAAATGACTCACGAAATATATCAATTCCACCTTAAATCTAGGTTGATTGTTGATTTGTTTCCATAAATTAAAAAAAGAAGAAGAAAGTGAACCAGATCACCATCAGTCAGCACCGGTAAGCACTGAAACTCCGAAGAAAGGAAAAGAAAAATTTGCCTGTGGGGTTTGCCCAGTCCGATTCATTTATTTTCGGGCTCAGGAAGGTCTGGCTCAAGCCTATCAGGTTCACGCCAAAAATCAGGCTTAAGTAGGACCGGCCCATTTGTCAAAGCCCTACGCATGGCCCTAGGGTATTCAGGCTGTGGGTATGGAATTGGGATTGGGCTGGATCAGGGCAGACTTTCAAGCCTGGGTTTGAGCTCTAACCCGAATTTAATAGTTTTTTTTTCTTTGTTGCTGTTGGTTTTGATTCTTTACGTCCGTTTGAAATTCAAACTTTACTTTACTCAATCTATGTCTTTCACTCTTTAGATTTTGTTTGGATTAGTGTCATAATTAGGAGAATTATGGCTTTTAAACAAGGATTCTTCAACGTCGATTCCCCAATCATTTTTGTGGGAACTAGTTATTGTCTTTCACTCTTTAAATTTTGTTTAGATTAGTGTCATAATTGAGAGAATTATGGCTTTTAAACAAGGATTCGTCAACGTCGATTCCCCAATCATTTTTGTGGGAACTAGTTATTGTTAATGGAGAGTTCAAATTATAACGGGTTAAAAAACTTAAGAGTTTAATTTATTTAAATTAAAAATTCAGAGTTTAATTTGTTACTAATATCAAGTTCTGATTATTTTTGTAATTTTTTCTATATTATTTATGCAAGTCATTAAATAAGAAGCAATA
>BRYF01000012.1:1672500-1675000 GCA_030159135.1 Actinidia polygama
TATAGTCCAGCACACGTGAATGATTCTAAGTTCACTTGGATGAGTCTAAATCCAGTAGCCAAATTTAAGTCTGATTGGGGTTCGCATAGAGTGTCCAAGTGACGGTAAAACTCTCGAGTTATCTAGAACTCTTTGAGAGTGTTTATCTTTTTGTTTTACTAGTTAGATTAGGATAACAATTAGGTATTCTGTTAGGAATCTATCACCTTCTTTCCTCCCTCTATAAAAGAGAGGGCCACGTGTTGAGATTTTCTGTGTTGTGCATATGTGTGGGCTGTGGGCTAAGAGTAGATTGTTGTGAGGTGAGATTGAGAGGCAAAACAGAAAAAGAGGGTGAGTTGAGAGGTAAGTCTCCTCATTTGTAATCCATTCGTTCGATTAGTGGATTGTTGATTTTTTCTTTGTGGATGTAAGCATCGTTGGCCGAACCACATAAATCGATTAGTGGATTGTTGATTTCTCTCCGTGGATGTAGGCATCGTTGGCCGAACCATATAAATCTTTATTATCTTGTGTGTGTAATCGGTTATTCGTTTTAAGCACAATAATATATATAGATAAGATAAATGTGAGTGAATAGTGTTGAGTGGTGCACCCACTTTCTTTCCCATGTTGCTTGCTGAAATTTTCTCTTCGATAACTTACAGTTTCAGTCCCTAGAGTTTTTAATAATTATAGTTTGGTTCCTATAATTTTTATTCAGTACAGATTGATCCCAAGAGTTACTGATAATTACAGATTGGTCCCTAGAGTTGCAGTAGTTTGTTTACCACCAACTTTTTTTCCGATTTTTTTTCTAGCCATAATTTTTTTTCTATTTTTTTTTATAATTTTGCCCCAATATTTTTTTTTTCGATTTTGTCTCTAAATATTTTTTTTTCATTTCTTTTTTGGGAACAATATTTTTTTACCATTTTTTTTTTTTTGATTCTGCACCTTGCTAAACGTTGAACAGTTTTAACCCTCTTTGTTGATCAAATTACTCGCCTGTGCATAGCACGGGCATACTCCCACTAGTATATATATGTGTGTGCGCGCTCGCGCATATAAGTAACTAGATATATAACATAAATACATACATTTCTTTGACAGAAAAAAACTTAAAACAAAAAAAAAACTTGAACAAATTACTAATGGGTGGTGGGCGGTTAAGTTAAAAAAGTGTCTTAAATTTTGTGAAAAATACATAAAAAATTATAAATAGTTAAAAACGTATTGAGAAGTGTAAAAATTATTGTATTATTATATTCTCTAACTTCTTTTGATATTATTAGCCTTTTAGTCACGGCCCGTTTAACGATGGTTAGTATGACTTTATTTTGAAAATAACCTTCACTTTTTCTATTTTGAATGTTCAAAATACTCTATTTATTTACTTTGAAAATTCAATTATAAAATATTAAAAAATTCTCTTTTTATCTTTTATTTTTGAATTGATGTGACATAATCACTTCAAAGTAATTCTAAATTGTTTGAAGGTTAACTTTAAAAATTGGGCACTTTTAAGGTGTCACATCCTTTAAAAAACTTGAGTCACTCAAAATGAATAAACAAATTAAAACGTTAAAAGCATTTAAAATTAATTATTCAGTACTCTCGGAGCAATACTGACTCCTCTCAGATAACAGTAGGCTATAGGATTGATAAAATTTATGATGGAACCCATCTTTCATGTGAAATTTTAGGTGGGTTCTACCATAAATTTCATTAATAAAGTCTATTGTTATGTGAGAAAATTAAGCATTGTTCCAGAAAACAATGTTACACAGACCTCTTATAGAGTCTATAAGTAGAGATTGTGTTGATATTTTGGTATGTAAAAATCATCTAGATGGTTGTTTTATTTAAAAGTAGAAAGCTCAGATCCTTCCACATCATTCTGCACAAAAAATTTATACGATTTTTTTGTTATCACTACATTTTCTTAAATTCTCTCTCTTAGTTACCATTTGTTTAGGTAATAAAGTGAAACAAATGACATCTCCCTCCCTCCCTCTCTCTCTCTCTCTCTCTCTCTCTCTCTCTCTCTCGAGTTATATAATAAAAGCTGTTTTTTTCTTGAAATACTTTATCAGTTACCTTCTTTTATTCTCCTTTCTCTCTCATCAAAAGACAGACCAATGACAGCAATTTGTCTTAGTGCTTGGAAAGTTCAATGGTTGTGTCGCATTCTCTTACCCCTTATAATTCTCTCTCAATGCATGGCTCAGAAACAAAACTGTATTATCTAGTGAGCTGTACATGTATCATACCATATTTATGGTAGGGAAGTGTTAATACTAGAGAATATATACTTACAAATGATATGTCATGAAAATTACTCTGAGTTTGAATTAAGAATTTGTGACTCTTAAACACTATGAGATGTATTTTCGTTTACAAAGTTCAAATAATAAACTTTAGAGACGTCATGTCTAGAGATGTCAAATAGATCGTGTTGTGCCGTCCAACTCATTTATTTTTATATTTCGTGCAGTGTCGTGTCCATTTTTTAATCGTT
>BRYF01000012.1:1705000-1712500 GCA_030159135.1 Actinidia polygama
TTGGCCCACGCCTGCGTGGAAAGTGAAGAGTTATTTGTGGTAATTGAGTGCAATTACTAGACAGTTATTGTGTGGTGAATCCATGCAATTTATGGTAATTGAGTGCAATTACTGGACTATTATTGGGTGATGAATCCCGCCTACGTGGAATGTGAAGAGTCATTTGAGATAACTCAGTGCAATTACTAGACCATTATTGAGTGTTGAATACCAAGTCATGGTGGTGGGTGTTACATACTAGGGGTGCACACGGGTCGGGTATGTGACAGACCCGAAACCGACACGACCATCCACGGTTTTTCATTTTTGAACCCGAAATCGAATCAAGAACCGAGGAGAACTGAACTGCTCGGGTCTGATTCGGTTCCTTGGTTCTTGGGTCGGGTCGGGTCGAGCCTTCGGTTCTTCCTAAAATTTATATAGCATAGGTAATAATTAAGTGTGCGCAAGTGCATTGAATGTCTATACGATCAATTCTAAACTCCGGGTCTCGGTTCTCGGTAAAAAATCTTACGGACCCGAGAACCGACCCGAACCGTACGGGTCTAGAATTTTTAGACCCATAACCAACCCGAAGGCATGGTAGACCCGACCCAATAAGGTCGAATCGGGTCAATTCTTAGGTCCAACAGTTCTTTTGTGCACCCCTATTACATACCATTAACCCATCAAAGTAATGGGTCATTACTTTCTTTATTAATCCTCTATGCGAAACTGTCTAACATTTACATATTCATAAATTACATGAGTTGTTCTTACCATGTCATTCTAGTGTGTCCCATTTTAAATTTTTGTCATTGCCTGTCACATAAGAAAAAACAAAAGTACGCACTCTTGCTAGTTTGTATAGTTTTTTTCTAAAATAATTACAAAATAGACTAAGGCTCTGTTTAGCCAAACTTTTTTGGTTTATATAACTACTTTAATTTTTTGAGTTTTTTTTTCAATGTTTAATTAAAATTTTATATTTTTTATGTTCTTGACGAGGCGAGTCCAAAAATATAATTTTTTTTTATCTAATTTGAAAAAAATATCATTTTTATTTTTAAAAAATACGATAAAAATAGTTTATTTTGCTTTAGTGCTTTTTTTTTTATTACTAAATTAGCATCTTGTTGCATCTTAAAATCCAATCCCATTTCTTAGATTTCTCTTTCCAACCAACTAGGGCCCAATGGCCATTGGTGGCCCAAAGACTTCACAGGTCAATTTTGTATGTGGAAAGAAGTCCCCATTAAACGACATTGTGTCTCGTTTTCACCATGCAAAGGTTTCACTCTCCAATGTGAGCCTAACATTGGTCAAATCAAAAGAAAAAACTCGGTAAATTTCACTAACATTTTTCTGATAAATACAATCACTTTGTATCTACTATTTTTAAAATAGCAATGACTTTCCTTATATTTGAAATTAATGTCAAGATTCCCTCTTATAGCTCATTTTTATGCAAAAATAAAATAAAAACATTCACTTTGATTTAAGGATTCTAAAGTTATTTTCTTAATATACCAATTAAGATAAATAGACATTCTCTCATTTTATATAAAAAAAATAATAAGTATGTTTAGATTATAAACACTTAAAAAACAACATATTTACATAATTTTTTTTAAAAAATTATCGAGAATTTTTTATATTTTTTAAGTACATTTTAAATAGGAGTACTTAAAAAATAAATTATTTAGATTATTTTTTAAAATAAATTAATTATTGATAAAAAAAATAAAATGTAGTAATTTATAAATAAATGGAATTTTGATTTTTAAAAAAAAAATTATTTATTTATTTTAATGGGTGTCTTTAGAAAAAAGGATTAGAAACCCTAAATTAAATGGTAAGTTTGTCTTTTTTGCACAAAAATGAGTTCTACAGAGGAATCTTGACAATAATTTCAAAAGTAAAAAAAGTCAATATTTTTTTAAAACTATAAAAGAGATGGTTATATTTATTAGAAACATCAGGGGAGATCGATGAAATTTACCCAAAAACTCACAGCCCTAAGCCACAACAAAGATCAACTCATGTTTGACGATATTGGAAAAATGGATTTAGGGAAATGGTATTGCGTTTTTAAGAATCAAATTATTTTAATAATTTGGTATCTGATTCACTGAACCTAATAATTTGAGGTACTAATCACACCATTTACAAGTCGGAAACCTATTTAAAGTCAAAACAAAGTTTCGTATGGACTGACCTAGGCTCCTAGCATTCGAGTGGGAGTAGAACTTTAGACTAAAAGTTTCATGAGGTTTCTAATGGCCAAGTGACTATCTCTCATGCCAAGCTCTTTTAAAAAAATTTTAGAAATTGATTTTGAAAAAATAAATATTCATAGTTTTCGAGAGTTTGAAAATCATATTTTTTACGAAAAGCGTTGTTTTTTCGTTATAAAATCCTGAAATACAAGTTTTGAAAACTTTTAACTGAACAAGTTTCTAAAATATGTTACGCAAAACTAATTTTAAAAACAAAATGTAATTATGAGTGTTAGCCATTAATCGACATAAAGTCATGGAATTAAATATGAGTTTTTTTTTTTTATTTGGATGGGATTTGGGGGATCAGATCACTTTAATGTTGGGAGTGAAATCATAGTGAGAATGACAAGAAGGATCTTAAGGTACCAAAGTGATCGGATTTTTTTTGATTTAGAATTCCATTTGAATCACTAACAACGTCACCTATGTTGAATCTTTAGATCCCAATCGAAAGTAAACTTAATTACAAAAGAATTGGTCGTACCCAATACAAAAAACTCTGGTTTATTACAAATGTAATTAGTTGAGATAATATGTATATTATTCTCCGTCAAACGAGTCAAATAGTAAATTTTTTAAGCTGGGCTATTTTATCTTCGAGCAAACCTAAAAAAAAAAAAAAATTAAGCAAATTATTGAGCTAGGAAATGTTTTTGTGTTCAGTTTATATGATGAGTTGATCTCAAACTAGCTCGTAAATAAGCTGAATATTAGTTAATTTCGAGTTGCTTTGTTTAATTGAGCGCATGCTATATTATTAGAATTTCCAAACTTGTTGATTATTTTGAATTTAACCCATATTTCTAATCCCCAAAAAGAAAAAGAAAATCTCAAAAGATTCCTAAATATTATGAAGAATTCTCTCATTTTTTTTCTTGAATTCACCAAATACTCCAAAAATAAAGGGATATGATCAGTTCTTATCTTTACTTCCTCAACTACAATTCTTTGCCCACTATTCTATATGAGTCTGAATGTCCTTATGAAATAATTTATTCGGTAAGTTATGAATTATTTGTAACTTTATTCTTTCTTGAAACCCTTTTCTCATATCTCCTGAATTATGCATGATTTGTCTTTCCAAGTTTGCTTGTATTATGAATGCCTTTTTAAGTTAATTTGATCAAGTGCCTTAAAAATGTTTTTTTACAATTCAATAAATGTACACCCAATTTAGTACTGTTTAATAGGTGTGTGAGGGGTAAATTGGGTATAAATATGTCAAATCTAAATTGTTTTATTGGACAATGCTTACTCAATAATTTATAATATAAGACATATATTTTTGAATCTTCCAAACTATCTCTTACTATCTACGGTTGTAATCCATTTAAGTTAATCCAATGGCTGAGATTTCAGCCAGACTATTTTTTTTTCTAAAAAATATCACTTTTTTCTTCTCAAAAGTGTTAGGCCCACATAAGTTGTGATCAAATGGCCCAAAAACTTTTAAAGTTGGGCATATGTTTTACCCCTTAGATCATTTTTTAGTGGGACCCCCACAAAAAAAATAACTAAAACACATCTTTCTTCCCCACTCGTTTCTCCCAAACTAACGACACGTTTTTAATACTTTATAATTTATTCTCCATTTTGTAGCAATGTATCTCTTCGTATATGCATATAATGTATTTTTTATTTGACGTTTATATCTTATCTATTTTTTAGGTTATGAACTCTAATGAATACACTTAAGAGGTGATTTTTTTTTTTTGCGTAGTGCCCGTAGAATTAGGCGTGGGTAAAATGCTCGTCGGACCAGAGAACGGAACCGAACCGACCTCATTGGGTCGGGTTGGTTCGGTTCTACTATGCCCTCGGTTCGGTTCTGGGTTTAAAAATTACAAACCCGACTGGGTCGGGTCAGTTCTCGAGTCTACAAATTATTTTACCCAGAATCGTCCCGAAACGAGAACCTCCCCAAGAACCGATCCTATAGACATACAGTGCACTCACCACACTAGATTATTACCAATACTACCCAGAACCGATCAAGAATCAAGACCCAACCTGAAAACAGAGAACCGAACCGAACCCGAACGGTTCAGTTCTTTTGGATGGTCGAGTCGGTTCCAAGTCCAAAATTCTAGAATCGTGGATAGTCGAGTCGGTTCAGTGTCTGACTCAGACTCGACCCATTCCCACCCCTACGTAGAACAATTACTAGTTATGAATAATTCATCTAATATTGATGCTTAATCCGTTCTTTCGGATGGTCGAGTCGGTTCCAGGTCCAAAATTCTAGAATCTTGGATAGTCGAGTCGGTTCAGTGTCTGACTTAGACTCGACCCATTCCCACCCCTACGTAGAACAATTACTAGTTATGAATAATTCATCTAATATTGATGCTTAATCCATGGTATAGATATTACATTCATCTTACAAAATACTTACCCAAGAAAATCATCTTACAAATAAGCAAACTATACATGATAATAATATCTTATATCACTTTTTTCCTTTTCTTTTCCTGGCAGTCGCGGAGGTTGTTTGACTTGTTTCCATTTCCAAGTCGATCCGATCTGTTCGCTAAAGAAACCAAAAATTGCATATAAATAAATAAAATTAAGAATTAAAAATAACTGCACAAAAAAAATTAATTAAAAAAATCCAACTCTCTCCAAATTGCATTAATTGGTTTTCTCTGCTTGGGGTTTTCTCTGTTAATGGTGCATGGGCCTACGCTTATGCAAGCCCATTATGTTATAAGGTGAAGTTGGACTTGATTGGGTGAGAGGCCCAATAGTTTCGGCCCTTCACATTTTTCTTTTATTTGGTTCTTAATATGAGAGAGAGAGAGAGAGAGAGAGAGAGAGAGAGAAATTCTAAAGGAAAAAGTAAAATAAAATATATTTTTCCTCATTTTCCCCCTTTATTCTTTCCTCTTTCTGTTAATGTTTCCTTTTAAGTTTCGATGAAAAAACTATATTACACTATTTTATGTACCATATAAAGTTACGAGACTTTGTAATATTTTTTATGAATTATTGTGCTTTAATTACGAAGGTATGTGTCATAAATAAATTTAGAGTTAAGTGGCTTTTGTGGTAGATGATTATATTTGGACCCAAGAATTAAGGTAGTTTCGGTAAAATAGAGAGTATCTATTAATTTAAATGGTGTATTAAAAAAATATGAAAATCCTAAAAATAAGGGCTATCTTGTTAATTTTTTTTAAAAAATAGCTTTAAAGGAAAATCTTGCTAGTAGTTTTAAAAGTAAGAGAAGTTGGTGTTATTTTAAAATGTACAATCATGGGAATTGACTCCACTGAAAAAAAATACACTACAATTCTTAATATAATTTGTCTTTTATTCTATAAATTTTATAATTTTGACCCCCGTTAAATATAAGTTTTGACAATTTTAACCTTTTTGAACCTAAGTTCTGACTTTACCCTGTCTACAAGGGAGGTGGCTGTAATTTTTAGAAATCTCAAGGAAAGCCAGGGAAATTTATCCAAGGAAAAAAGTTAAAGCTTTTGATTTATTTGTTACCAAAATTTTATGGTGTCATTTATTATGAAATTTTATGGCATTTTTATTATAACTACTATTCCTAGAATCCCACTCTCACCTTTCTCATACTCTCTCCTTTCTCTTTCCTTTTTAATAAGGATTTGTTTGGGCTTTGGCCCATATTGTACGAAATTGGGCTGTCGAGAAAGAGCCTCTGGATCTTATTGATGCGGATCGATCTCAGTATAGGACCCATTCGGGCCTACAAAAGCAGGAAAGTTAGGGCTCCATTGGAAATTTTGAAAAATGGCAGATGAACCGAAGAGGAGGAAGATCCATCCTCCACCCTTTCGCAGGTAATCAATCCCCAGACTCCTTCCATCGTATCGTTGATCACTCACATCTACGAATCTATCGTGTTCTTGCTTTAGTCTAATCTTTACTAATCGAAAAATTCTAACGCATTTCATTTTTCGATTCATCAACGGTCGAAGAAGTCATGTAATTTTTTATTCGTGAATATCTCATGATCTGGCATTCAGAGTCAATCCATTTGCTTCTATTTGTTCAGAATCAGTTACCAGAGTTCGTAAATTTTGTGATACATATTTTTAAAAATCGTTAATTTTTCAAATCAAGTTCCATAAATTTGTTATTTTTAAAAAATTCAAGTCGCTTGAGCTCCGCTTGTGATCGGATCGATTAAAGCTTGGTTGAGATAAACAAATCAAGATTGAACATATTTTTAAAGCTTTGTTAATTTTTCAAATCAAGTTGAATAATTAGTGTTCGGCTAGTTTATCGGCCCTACAAAAGCAAACGGTCCTGTTTCAATTACGATTGCAATGGATTTTGCTGATGCTCCATTCGGTTTCACAAGAAGGGATTTATATTTTTATTGAATGAGAATAGCTTCTACTTATTTAGTAGTGTGCTAATGGATTTCAATATTGATGACTAATTAATAAGAGTGATTTGAAAAGAATTCTAGTTATGCATACATATCTTTTACCTCTAATTCACTTTCCGCTTTAGTTTTATAAACCATCTATTTTTCAACCTCTAATATTTTTTTGTTGAATTGAATACTAATTCCCTTGTTCTGAAATTCACGTACATCCAAATGGTGCCAAAAGTGTTAGTTCAAAATGTGAAGTGGTTTTTTAAATACGAATTTTGCTCTCATAGGTTTTTAAAAATTATGTTTTCCCCCATTTCTCCAAACATGTATCAGGATGATTTTTAGGGGCGAACCTTGGAATGTTGAGGAGTGGGGGCCAAATATTTTGAACCCTACCTGCATTTTTTTTTTCATTTCATAATAGATAGAAAGTGCTAATCAAAAAGTTTATAGCCATTTATAATATATATTCTTGATTTACAATTGACTCCGATCACTTTTAGAAGAGATTGGTTACAAGGGACATGTTGAGGGAGTGGCAAGTGGTGTGTGATACTACTTGCTTATTCTGCAATCAGGTTGAGGTATCATTCTTCAAATGCAACTATTCCTCATATGTTGGATAGGAATCATTACCAGAGGCCCTTCTCATTTGGATGCTGAAATGGGCTGGTCTACTATCTACCATCAGAGGAAGACTGTTAGTCAGAATGTTTACAGATTATCGTTAGCAGCTACAATCTGTCATACGTGGAGGGAGGAATTTCTTGAGTGTTTAAGCAGAGTTTTTTTATGCCGGATGCTTTTTTTCCAAAGTGAGGATGACATCAGAATTTGGTTAAGCTCCTGGACTATGTTACATGGACTCAGGTGCGAGTT
>BRYF01000012.1:1802500-1805000 GCA_030159135.1 Actinidia polygama
ATCTAATAAAATTGTCTCGTCTGGAAGTTTGAACTCTTCAACTCAGTTTGGGCTTAAGCTAATCTACTTGTCTTAGTTTGTGAGAATTTTTAGTTTTATTAAAGCATTTTGTTTTACTGTTTGATCAAAAATTTATATTTCTCTGATTCCTTGTAACAAAAGAAATGTAAAAATATAAAAATCTTGATTAAATTCAGAAGAAAAAAAAGCACGAAATACAAAAGGTTTTGGTTAATAAGTGGAATTCTTCTCTTTAATTTTAGATTGTCTTATAGCTAATAAGCTTTGGTGCATCCCAAAGACCTAAACTTACCATAATTGGAGCTTTCCATTTATTGCCGACATCATTTTATCTTAAGCTCAAATCATTTAAACTTGAAACCAACATGATTAGGCTTATGTTGTCGACCCCATGATACTTTTGGACAATGATTTGTTGAATGTTTAGCCAATTAATCCTAGGATTAATTAAGACTCAGAGTTAGTTTTTGCTTTGATTTTTGTCCCACCAGACAAGATGGGAATATGTTTTTCAACCAGGTCAATTGATTTTTTTCCTATGTGGGGTCATTCTATCCATGTCTTAAGTTTATTCATTAGTAATTGTCTCATCATTGAGACAAATAAAGTTGGAGACGGGTCTATAATCATGATTGCAGCTATAATTAAAATGCTAAACACGTGTTTAAGGTGTAATTATCAAGTGCTCTTAGAACAATGCTCCTCTTCTTCCATAATACTTGAGGGATGCACGTTTCATGTGAGAGGACGAGCAATACACCGAGAGCAATGAATAATTTCTCGCGTTTAACGCCCTCTTTAGAGTAAGTTTTTTAGTTGCTTTGATTTTTGATTTTTTTTGTATTTACTGATTTTTTTTATAATTAAATTAAAAATTTGTACTTTTTCATGAGTCCAAATATATTTTTTTTACTTAATTTGAAAAAGCGTTCACTAAAGACGAAAAAAATTCACTTTTATCAAGAGTTTTTTTTATCAAGAAAAACTATCAAAAATGAATTTTTTTTGCCTTGAATGATTTTTTTTTAAATCAGATGAAAATTTTTATATTTTCAAACTCCTCTCATTAGTAGGAAACGAAAAAATATAATTTTTTAATCAAAGAATGAAAAACGTTTACTAAACATAAAAAAAATCCAAACCAAAGCAGTTAAAAAAATAATAAACCATTATGCCAAGCAAGGTGTAAATCAAAAAATTCAAAGTTGTGTATTTTAGAGCAATATTGTTCGATTTTAGGTTAAAGTAAGTAAATTGATCGACTATCAATCTATCACATTTCTTGTGAGATTGCCTCATCTATTGTATCTCTCAAACGTTATTGTAAGTAAGAGCCGTGTGCCTTAAATATGACTTATTTTCAATTTCATGCAAATTGAATCTACAAATCATCTGTAGAACAAAAACATTTAGTCGACTTAATTTTTTTTGACAAAATCTATAATACAAACGATTTGAATCACATAAATTAATTCTAAACCGACCCTCCAAGCTTCATAGGTCCAATTTGGGACAAGATGGTTGTTTTTAGGTTATTCAATTTATAGTAAACTTCTTTCATTTTTTTTTATTTCTATGTTTATATTGATTAGAGAAATAAAACAATAAAAATATTAAAAAATATTAACTGAAAAATAGAAAATCTATTAAAAACTACTAAAAAATTGCATTTTAAACCCCTTTTGATGGGATTGGAAATCATATGACTCATTTATAGTGATTTTTCCATCATATACATAATTTTTTATTTGACCTCTCAAGCCATAATGTCCATTGATTTGGTTATAGAATCGTAATGGGTCCCCCAAAATCTAAGCCTGCTGGCTACGGACCGTACATGTGAATATTGAGTCCTTATTCGATTTCTTACCTAATCAAATATATGTTTGCATGGATTAATGATTATGATATTTAAAAATATTTATTTAATTATTTTATTAATTTTAATACAAATTTTAGTTTTCGTTTTTTAAAAAATTTATTATTTGATTAAAAATTTAAATTTAATCATTTTATAAATTTTTAAATATAATTCTTTTAAGTTTTATATTTTTTACTGTTAAATTAAAATTTTGGCATTTGTCTAATTTTTTTTTATTTGATATTACTTTTTACTTTTTTTTTTAGAAAATTATAATTTCATACGAATCTAAGTATTTTCTTTATTTCTCTCTCTCTCTGTGTCTTTCCTTTTTTATTTGGCATTCCTGTCCTTGAATAAGTTTTTTTAAAAGAAAAACTTTAATTTTTAATTTATTTTAGTAAAATGACTATAAAGACAAATAAGTAAAAAAAAATTATTGAGAAAATGACACATAAGAGAGAAAAACAATAAGAATGCTTTTTATTTTCTTAAAAAATTACATGTACTTAGTATATAATATAGATAAATAAAAACAAATTCCTTAATTGAAATTTCTTTCAATTGGGTAAATTTTTTTACTAAAATTTAGACGTAGGTGATTTTTTTTTAAAAAAA
>BRYF01000012.1:1847500-1865000 GCA_030159135.1 Actinidia polygama
GTCCTGCAGTTGGAATTTCTAATTCTCCGGCTTTATAATTGCTTAATTGGATAAGCATTGACACTCATCCACTTTGCAAGGATACTACGTGTCCAGCCAGAAGTTGAAGCATTTTGTTCGCCTACCGTTTGCCACCACTGCATAGGGTACTTATTTTAGTCCTTTGTTCTTTTACCTGCATAAGCTTTTGTTTGTATATTACAAACTTTTGCTAGTTCTAGTATATATATTTACGGGAAAAAACGTATTATAGTTGACTATAAAGCAAAACTTATTGATTTTAGTAATTAATATCTTGTTAATAGTACACATTGGTAGTTTGATCATCATAAATTTGATGATCCATCAGAATTCTGAATTGTCATCCCTCCGTCTCTAGGTTTATATCTCTTTGTCTCTCTTTCTCTCTTCGCTTGCTTGCTGTCTGGCTGGAAAAGGTTGTCCGGGGTATTCATTCCTGGCTGTTTTCAGTCAGTGTTCTTGTTCTTGTTCATTTTTGCCCTTTTTTTTGGCAAAACCTTTTGCAACCAATTCTCTCTCAGGCTCAACACATTTGCTACCTTGGAGTCTCGTAGATTGAAGCTTTTTTTTTTTTTTTTTTGCAGATTTCATCTCTTCTCTTCTCTTTACTTTCACCTTCCACTTTCGCCCAGTCTAGGTATGCCGAAGATAAGGCTGATGACTCCCAAGAGCTCTTATCGACTCCGTCATTTGGCACCTGAATGTCGACTCATGGCATCGTGCTGGCTGGCTTGCCAAATTCATTTTCCCTTTCTGAGATCAGAGCCTGCTCTTGTCACTAGCTTCTATTTTACATGTGGCGATAATCTCTTCTTCTGCTTTAGTCTCTGCTCATCAGCTCGTAGGTCCCCAGCCACTCTTGTACTTGCTTCTGCTCGTATTCGGAGTTTGAGTTTGTAACTCTAATTTTGCTGGAACGCTAGAACAATGGTTTCATTTACACCTGTTTTAGCCCTTTTTCGAGACTCGAATTGGAGGCTACTGGCTAGTCTCCGAGTCGAAATCAGAACAAAATCTAAAGTAGTCAAACCCTACAAAGGCAAGGTAAAGGCTGAGGGCTAGGCTACTTACTATTAGTAACCTTTTTCAACTGGCATTCTCACTTAAAAAAATTGCATCTTTCGCACCCGGAACCAGAGTATCGGGTACAATCCCAGTTTGGGAATCGATAACAACATATTATGGGTACAGAATCCGCTGTGGTCCTGTGGAGTGTGGACAAAGAGCGCTTGCTCATAATACTATTTAGATTTACCTCTTGTGTACCCCATCTTTTTATTACCTTGCTTTCTTTCCATGCTTAGTTCTTATCTTCTTGGTCCTATGTAGATGACATGGTCTCCAAGACAAGCTTTCCTAAAACTATAGTTATCTTCCGTCGCATCCGGAGGTGCCATATAGACGACTAAGGAGGAGTGGACGCCAAGGGCTTCCTTTTTTCAGCTCGAACGAGAGTGCCCCACCCTCCTTGCTCTCCCTCCTTTTTTTCTTATTGAGTTTTCTCATATTTAATTTCCACATTTTCTGCAACAACTGCCTTTTTCGTTACTGATTTGACTTCTGTTTCAGTGAATTTCAGAAAGGATATTACTTCAATTTATTTTCTTTCTAGAATCTGATTTCAACAATTATATTGGTGCTTGCTTGCAGGTTACATACGCCAGTCCAATTCATTGGATTCTCAGGCCAATGTTTTATAGTCATTAAATTCGCTCCCCCTTCAGGCATCAAGTCCTTGGAACGATTGAGGTGGTGAGTACATATATATTCTCTCCCCCATCAAGTCATTGGTTCTAAGAAGCTTTTGATGCTTTTAAATTTATTTTCAAAAATTAACTTATAGTAACTTAAAAGTTTTGATGATTTTCTGTCAATGATTCAAATAGAAGCTTCAAATGGACTTTATGAATGTAAATCAAGCTCTTAGTAGGGGTGTAAATGAATCAAACAGTGATTATTCAAGCTTGATTTGTTTATTAAGTGAACTGAGCTCAAATGAGCTTCAATCGAACCGAGCTCGAGTAACTTGATTATTTTATGCATTATAAGCTTATCAAACCGAGTAGTAAATTGTTCAAGTTTGGTTTGAAAGCGTAACAAATTTAAAAATATGTTTAAGCTTGATTTGTTTAAGTAACAAATCAATTTCAAACTTGTTTATTTTAACAAGCCATAATCTTCAGGGACGTGATATATCAAATTAATAGTTTATGAACCAGTAAACAAAATGATGTTAGTTTAAGAGATGAAAATGTAATAAGACCTTTTTCTATTTCGTGTCTACATTCTCCATGGATTTTCTTTCTTTTAGTGTGAACTATTTCACAGCTCACTCATCGCATACCAATGTTGGCTTGTGAAATCAATCTTTGAGAGACTCTAAAAACCCTAATCTATTACACGGTGGTGACATTAATTTAGTCTTGTGAACCCCACCCGCCACCGCTCCGCATCGAAGTCCGCTTCTCGCGGTGGAACAATGCCAATGCCCAGAAGTTCGTCCGCCAAGAGCACGCCCAGAAGGTCATCGAAGACAATGGGAAAAAATCATTTTGATTAAAAAAAAGTCTAAAAAACCAATTTTACCCTTTGTATCGGCGCTATTTCTGTTCATAGATTCTAATGGATTTGGATGGATGATTCACATTACAATTGTCTTCAAAGTTCAGGATTAAATGAGTAATGCTAGATGCACATATATAAATGACATAATTAAGCAAGATACTGATGGGTTAAACACACAATCTTTAATTTGAATGCTGATGAATCAAACACACAACCACCAAACTGCTTTAAAACTGTTGCGTGTTTGACACATCAACGAATGTGTTTGAATCTGTTATTTATATATGTGCGTCTAGACTTACTTGGATTAAATATGTTCAAATTGAAACTTGAAAGACGAGAATGAAATTCAGATGAAAGTTGAAGGGTATATACCCTTTGCTAATTTTACGAGACTTGAAGGGTTTTTTCTTTCAGGGTTATCACATTTATAACTTAAAACTATTTGCATTTTGTTTATGTTGCCCCTAAACGATTAATTGCACCTATTTACCCCTTAAATTATCAATTTTGACGAAAGAACCCTTACGTGCATTGCACACGCGGTAAAGCAAGTAAACATTTTGGGTACAATATCGACATTTTGATAGCTTAAATAGTTAAATTCTAAGCGCACACACATTAGTTTTTAATACACACTTCTCTCATTACATATTCTCATAACACCTCCCCAACCCTAACCTTATATCAATCTTCAGCGTCAAACCTAACCTCCGGCCCCTCTCTGCCCTTCCCCACAAGCCTCCGCCTAGGGATGGCAACGGGGCGGGTTCGGGCGGGTTCGGCCTCCCCCACCCCCGCCCCGATTAAGAAAATCCTCCCCCAAACCCATTCCAAACCCGTGACGGGTTGGGAATTTTTCCCCCGCCCCGATTAATTATTTTTATTTTATATATTTTTTTATATATATAATTATTGATATATATATATATATAGTAAGGATATTATGGTATATTTTTAAAAAAATAGGAGTAATTTTATCTTTTTATATGTTAATCGGGGTAAACGGGGCGGGTTCGGAGGGGCGGCTTAAACCCGAACCCGCC
The DNA here is from genome assembly GCA_030159135.1 of Actinidia polygama. Classification (NCBI taxonomy): domain Eukaryota; kingdom Viridiplantae; phylum Streptophyta; class Magnoliopsida; order Ericales; family Actinidiaceae; genus Actinidia; species Actinidia polygama. The sequence continues at coordinate 1,851,133 of BRYF01000012.1, forward strand.
CCGATTAGTAATCGGGTTATGATTTTTTTTTCATACCCGCCCCGCCCCCGTTTATTGAGACCCCAAACCCGTCCCATTAGGGGCGGGACGGGGCGGGGCCCATCGGATTCGGGTCAAATTGCCATCCCTACCTCCGCCAGGGCCACACGGTGGTCGCATTCTGCCTACGCCAACACCGTCGGCGATTCCTCCGTCGCCGATCTCTGCGATTCGAGGTAATCGTCTTTTACACCTCAATAATCTCAACCAAGAAACTCCCTTCCACAGCCACTACAAACATATAAGCTACGTATACATATATCGAGAATATGAAGAGAGAGAGAGAGAGTAAAAGGGGATGGAAAAGTGTTTGATAGTTGGGTGATAGTTGGGAGTTTTCCCAATAAACCTCTTAAGGCTTTGTTTGGAATTAGAGAAAGAAACAGAAAAGAATGAAAAACAAAAGAAAATTTTCTTTACTCATTGTTTGGTTCTTAGGTTACGTTTGGAACTTGTGAAAATAATAATAATAATAGAAAAAGTTAGTTTTGAGGAAGGGAGGCAACTGGCAAGTGAAAATTTATTTATTTATTTTCTTATTTTGGGATTTTCTATTTGATGTCTTTTCTTTTTCTATTTTCTTATTTTATTCAAGTTATTTTATTAGAGAAGGAACTATTTTTCCCCTAAATTTCCCTTTTAACTTGCTTTCTTTCCACACATTCCAAACATAACCTTAAATTTCTCTAAGTAACCACCCAACTACCCAAGCATTTGAAACATTGTACATAGCCAACTACCCAAGATGTGGAATATTTAGAAGCTCCCTAAAGCTGTGTTTGGATCAATGATTTGGTGAGAGAAAAGAAAGTAAAAATAAAAAAAGTAAATGATCCAATGGTCATGATTGAATCGTTTAATTTTTTTATTTTATTATTTTTTTTCCTTACCAAATCTTGATACAAACACAACCTTAATAATTTGGTTGTTGAGATGTGAAAATGTCTATGTTATTTATTTATTTTTGTCTAACAGTTTATAAGTAGTTACCAATTTAATTTGAAAAATGATTTCTACACTCTATTTTGAAGTGTAAAAATCACTCCAAGGAGTGTATAAATAAATTTAGGCATGGCAGGTGGGGGCTCCTAAGGTTGGAGTGCAACCTTAAATTTCCTTTAATTTAATAGGAACCAATCAATGAGACTTTCAATTTTCTTTTCTTTTTTTTTTATTTGATAAAAGGCGGGATATCTAAGGAAGGGCATTACTGGATGTGAATTAACGCATTGAAAAACAATGGATTAATGGATGTGAATCATTCAAAATCGCCGTCAAAAAACGGTTTGGATCCCGCACTACCCGAATTAGGAAAGCCAATTGACGGTATTACCCCTCCGAAGCTCCCACCCGTCAAAGCCCTTGAAGCGCTAATTGGGGAATGTGGCGTGCCGTTTGAGAAGCAATTAACGGACATCGATGTGAATAAGGGGCAGGGGAGGCTGTCGATAACCAGAGAACTTGTTCGAGAAATTTGTGAAGCCGTTGATGAGTGATGAAGAGAGGAGGAGGATAGAACACGGCGAGGAAATGCAAGTGGATGCTTATGGTTCAGGTACCCGATGAAATTTAAGATCTGGCGTTCAAAGATGCACATTCTGACTTCTTGGTGGAACGAGTTTTGTGATGACAATGAATTCAAGGCGCTACACGATTGTGTCACCTTGTGGGTTTTTCGCCACAAGAAAATCAGGAAACTTTTCTTTGTTATGATAGCGAGAACGTTTCCGACCAACAAGTTGTTGTCCAAAAGGTCTCAAAAGAAAAAGAAAGCAGAGGAGGTGAACAAACGATTCTTGGTGAACTGGTTAGCAATTTTGTATCTTCACGATTGTGACACCTTGTGGGTTTTTCGCCACAAGAAAACCAAGAAGATTTGCTTTGTTATGATAGCGAGAACGTTTCCGACCGACAAGCTATTGGCCAAAAGGTCTCAAAAGAAAAGAGAAGTAGAGGAGGTGAACAAATGATTCTTGGTGAATTGGTTAGCAAGTTCGTATCTGAATGATTGGGTCACCTTGTGGGTTTTCTGTCATAAGAAATCCTGGAAGCTTTGCTTTGTTATGATAGTGAGAACGTTTCCGACCGTTAAGTTGGTGGCCAAAAGGTCTCAAAAGAAAATGAAAGCGGAGGCGGTGAACAAATGATTCTTGGTGAATTGGTTAGCAAATTTGTATAGGCAATACAACAATGGTAGGCAATAGTCTTGCCAACTTGGGCTTTTTCACATTCTAAATGACATATGATTGACTTAAGAGTAAGTGTCAACCTAGTTAGATGTTCTCTTATTTTAATAATGTCGTTTTCTCAGTATTCCTCATTGTAGTTTTTATTTTTTATTAATAAAATTTTTTTTTGCCGATTAAAAATTAATAATGGTAGTGCAAATATATACATAGAGAGAGAAATCTTTGTTGCATATAATATATGAGCATTGATCATCCAATCATATCAGAATAGTACTATATAAAAAGATGATTGATAGCACCTCTTTGTTTAGTTGCTTGATTGTTACAACTTTATTAGTGTAATAAGTAGATTTTATTTAATGTATGTGATCATTCAATCATAATAACTTAAATGACCAAAGACAATGTTAAGATATTTCGATCATGTGGCTATCAATAATTGTTAAACTTGATTTTTTGTATTTGTTCTCTTTTTTTCCGTAAAGGTTTGAATGCATGTCTAGCTTCCTTTTCTCAAGTACTTTACCTATATATCTCTCTCGGTAAAAAGATATTCTAAAAACTATATTGGTTATTCCAATAAAAACATTTTGATCATTGACAAAAATGTTTTAATCATGTGACTACGACTACGAACAATGATTAGATGTGATTTTTTGTATGAACGATCATCATATAGTTTCACATAGTTTTACAGTATTCCCACGATTTGCTAACTTTATCTTAGTAGAATTTAATGAAGCCTTTGTTTTTTTCCTAGGGTTACTTTTACTTTTATCACCTCTCTCAATCTATATCAAGGGAGCAAACATTCACTTGATGGCAGGGGGCAAGTGTTTTGCGGATATTAATCTTAGGGAGGGGATTGTAATTTCCAGTACCTCAGGGAGGTGAGTGACTTAGTCATAAACCTCGAGTGAGGTTTGTGTAATTTACCCAATAAATAACAACCAATCGACGGAAAAAAAAAAAAATAGTGCATTGCACACGCGCTGCTACGCAACTAAAAACAGACCTTATGGTAGCTTCATAGTTCATTCTAAGTGCACGCTCTTTAGTTCTCAATACACATTTGTCTTCGTCCATATTCTCATAACACCTCCCCCAAATCCTAACCCTAACCCTAATATCCATCTTCAACCACCTGCCTCCCGCTCCTCTCCGCCGTTCCCCACCGTCCTCCGACGCCAAAGCCCAACTCCGCCAGGGCCACACCGCGACTCCTCCTTCGCCGACCCCTGCGATTCGAGGTAATACTCCTTCACACCTCAATAATCTCAACCAAGAAAATCCTTTCATATACAGCGCGTAAAATTTTTGGATAATTTCGATTTGAACTGTTTCTTTTCTACTACATTTCTTCTTTACAGATCCGTGAAGATCTTGAAGAAATTCACAATGAAAGACAATTCAGAAGCAAACAACAACAATGACAACAGCGATGGTGTGGGTAACAATAACCTTGTAGCGGTCCTCGAAGAGCCCAAAGAAAAGTACTTGCATCTAGTTATGTCGGCTCTTTCCACTGAGAGATACATTATTCTGGACGACGAAACTTCTTCGTTTCTCAACTCATTGAAAACCCAATTTCTAGGTCGAAAATGGATCAATGGATGTGAATCGTTCAAAAACGCTATCAAGAATGGTTCGGTGCCCGAAATGCTGGAATTAGGGAAGCCAATTGACGGATTTACCCCTCCGAAGCTGCCCCCTGTCCACGCCCTGGAAGGACTTATTGGGGAATGTGGCGTGCCGTTTGAGAAGCAACTGACCGAGACCGATATGAATAAGAACCAGGCGAGGCTATCGATAGCACAAGATTTGATCGATAAATTTGTGAAGCCGTTGATGAGTGAGGAGGAGAGACGGAGCCTAAATCGCGGCAATGAAATTCAAGTAACTGCTTGTGGTTTGAACGGAATCGAGTACCCGATGAAATTCAAGTTTTGGGCTTCGAAGATGCACGTCCTGACTTCGGGGTGGAATGAGTTTCGCATTGACAACGAGTTCAAGGCACTGCAGAATTGGGTCACCATTTGGGTCTTTCGCCACGAGAGAACCGGGAAGCTTTGCTTCGGTATGATAGCCAGAACGTTTCCGACCAACCAATTAATAAAGTCCCAAAAGAAAAAGAAAGGAGAGGAGATGAACAAATGAGTGATTCTTGGTTTTCAGTTGAATTGGTTTGCAAATTTGTATAGGTAATACAATAATGGTGGTGTAGATATACATATATATAGATAGATAGATATAGACAGTGAAAAATTTTCAATGGATATAATATGTAAGCATTGATCATCCAATCATATCAAAATAGTTATGCGTAAACAAGGTGCAAACTATTAATCACACCCCCCTCACACTTACACCCCCTTGATTTGACAATTAAAATTTTCTTCCTTTCCAACTTTACCTCTCTCTCCTAACTCTAATTGCCATTCACCCTCTATCTCTCTCTTCTAGTTTTTTTTAGTTTTTTTAGTTTTGTTTTTTTGCATTATTATTTTTTTAATCAGTTTTTTTATCAAATTTATTTTTTTATTTTTATTTTTTATTTTGGATAAATAATATTTTGGATTATATATTTGTAATTTTTTTATTTTTTTTATTTTAAATTTTGGGAGTCATTATTTATAAAAAATTTAAAAAGTATACAAATATGGATCAAAATTTATATAGATTTTTTATTTTGATCCATATTTATATAGGTATTTTAGGTATATTCCAGTTACTTAAATCAATATTTAAATCTTGATATTCATGTTCTTCTTCGTTAACTATATTAGGTATAGTCGTCAAAGAAGATCGAGAACTAACTGAAGAGCTACTTCTAAACAGTCGGCTTATGACTCTAATTTCTTTAAAGTGTTTTACTAAATCATAAGTCAGTTGTTTTCAAACCTATTTTTGATAGAGTCAATCCTACTAAAATTATTTATCATTCTATGTATATTCATAATATTGTGTCTCTTGATGAATGGGGTCACCCTTCTTTGTTAAGAGTCCTTCCTGGTCATTCTATTCAATATAGTTATTATGATTAGTTATTTGGATTAACTAATTCCTGGTCATTCCTATAAATCTGTTGAGTTAACTGAAGAGTAAAGAAATAACTAATCAACAATCGAACCTGGCTCTGATACCATTTCTAGAAGACAAAGAAAACCAAAAGACAAGAGCACAAGAGCACAAATTACTGAAATAAATAAAATTACTGGATAATCAAAATTACTGGATAACTTACAATAGTTTTACTGAAATAAGATGCAGGAGGTGCATACAGCAGCAACCAACAACATTTTTACCAGTGAATTTTTAATCAGAGAGAGAGAGAGAGAGCGGAAGGATGCTCTCCCAGTCTGGAAAAACTAACTTAAATATCAGTGACTCAAGAGACAACATAATGACTATACAAGAAAAAGAGAAAGCAAAAGGCAGCTGCTTTCGGTGGATTCCTGTTCTTTTGAATAAAGTAACCTTTAACTGTGCTTAGTGGGAAACTCCTTTTGACTATTCTGCAGCTTTTCTGTCATTGAAATGGACAGTAGTGACTGAAGCAGAATAATTTAAGCAAAAGGGTCTTGAGCATCTTGTGACTGGAAAGCATAGGGCTTTTGACTTGATGATTCCATAGAGGCAGCTGAATTATTGGATTCATCTTCCTCTAATAAATCATCATCTGACTCTTCATGGGCTGACTCTTCATCTTGGGCTTTGGCTTGGGCCTGGGATTTGATGAACTGGTTAAATAGCTTGAGAAGCTCTTTATTGTCTGGACTGGAAGATCGATCTTTTCTTTGTCTTCTAGAAATGGTATCAGAGCCAAAATCGATTGTTGATTAGTTATTTCTTTACTCTCTTATCTAAACACTTGTTTTTGAGAAGTCTTTACCCAGTTAACATTATAGATTCATTTTCTTGTTGACGGCCACCTTGGAAGTAGCCACCCTACCTCTTGTCCCAGATCCAGAGTAAGTCCCGGCAGATAGAGCGTAAGACCAGGCAGTTAGGATAGGGAGTCTAAGTGCGGTATGTGTGAACCCAGCGTATGTGCATTAAACATGATAAATGAGTCAAAGAACTAGACTGAGTAAAACACTTTAAAGAAATTAGAGTCATGAACCGAGTGTTTAGAAGTAGCTCTTCAGTTAGTTTTCGATCTTCTTTGACGACTATACCTAATATAGTTAACGAAGAAGAACATGAATATCAAGATTTAAATATTGATTTAAGTAACTGGAATATACCTAAAATACCTATTAAACAGATTTACAAAACAAGTTTTTTACAGTCATCTTTTATTACTGATATGAAAGTTAAAACTGTTGAATAAGTTTATGCCCTGACTAAAGAGTATGAATCATGTTATTTATTAAGTAAAGAATCTATGAAAGAACATAGGTCCAGAGGTCACAATTTTATTCATATAGGACTAGTCAAAGTAGCAGTAAAACCTTTAACAATTAAAGGAAAAAATGCATCTATAATCTTAGGATTAAGAGATGCCAGATTTAAAGATTTTAAAACTAGTATTATGGGATTACTAGAAACATGTTTAAATGATGGACCAGTACATTTTAACTGTTATCCTGATTTTACCTTGAGCCTTAGTGATCCACATATTACTAAAGCAGTCACTTTAAATATTAAAACTACAGGCGCCTTCACATAAATGCTAGAAGGAAGTCACACAGTTGCACTTATATATAGAATATATTATAAGTGTATGAAAACCAATTTAAATGCACAAGCTTTAGTAAAAAGTCCTAACGGTCAAACCTTATTAATTAATAGTAGCACCGATAATGCTAACATTAGAATACCCAGGCCAGTTATATGGAACGAAGTTACCCTTCTTGATAGTTGGTTGTTAAACAATGAAAACTATCAAAAGAATATAGTAAATAATGAAGATGATTTAGAATTTATTCACCAAAATACAGATGGCACAGTTAACGTAAGCTTTAAAGATCTAAGAAGAAATACACCTTCTAGACATAGCTTTGATAATAGAAGTACTACTACCAGTCTAGGAAGTACTTCCAGAAAACATAGTAAAACTCCCTCTAGGCATAGTGTAGACGGAGAAAATATGTCAAACATTTACAAAAATGATAATGATTTTATTAACCCTATTAAAACTAAGACTAAATTAAAATGAGTTGAGTCTTCTCCACAGATAAGTAAAGCTAGATATAGCAGACACCCTCCATTTGGAAGCAAGGAGGAAGAGGAAGAAGTTGAATCCTCTAACGAGTCACCTACACAAACAGATTTCGAAGTTAGTACTCTGGTTGATCCACATTTATTAACCATCAAATCTGAGTTTAAGTTCGACTTAGTTAAACTTTATGAAGAATTTAATTCAAAGCATAATAAGTCAAAAAGAAGAGAATATAGAAATAAATATTCAAAAAGAAAAAGAAAAAAGATCTTTTTTTCTTGGCAATCTTTCATGAATGAAATAAGAAGTGAAATTTATTTCTTTGACTATTTAGAAAATTATTACAAAACAGTAAATGTAATTACTAAGAGTAAATGGAAATTAGAAGATAATAAGAATACAACATCTAGTCATCCCCCCCTAGAAACTATACTCATAGAACATAAAGAGACAGTCATTAAAGCATCACCCTTTAAGATTCCAGGTGATAATACTGAATTTAAAAAAGTCATAGAACAAAATAATTACACTAATCAATGCTTAAAAACTATTGGTAAGCAATTGGATAAGATTGAAACCATAGTTGAAAGTCACCCTTTAGAAAACCCCAGTAAAAATATAGAAACACCAATCGTTAAATTACCCAGCAATAGGAGTAAACTTGGATTGAACACTAGTAAAGATTCTATTAAAAAGATAGAGGAAATCTTTTCTAAGCTTGAAGCTAAGAAGGAAGAATGTTCTTCTATCCAAGTCATTAATGAACAAAAAGAAATTAAGTTATCCTCGACAGAATCCCCTGATGATTCTTCAGATAGTGAGATAGCTAATTTAGAAAATCAATTTCAAGTAAATAAGTTAAAATATACTAACAAACCAAATAACAACGTTTCAGTTACAAAAAATTGGTATACACGTCCCAGTCCACCTGATCTTCAATTTGAAGAAAGGAACTTGGATAATCAATTTTCTGTTGAAGCTAAAAAGTTATACGAGTGGAATATAGATGGTCTGAGTGAACATAATATTCTATAAAAGTTACATCATATGTCAATGGTTGCGAATAGTTATCTTACAAATTATTTAGATTATACCCAGTCAGATATCGTCGATCTTTTAGCATCTGAATTTACAAGAATGCTAAAGTCTTGGTGGGATAAGTATCTCTCAGAAGAACTGCGAGAAAGCATTAAACATGCTGTCCAGCTTGATGAGAATAACTTTTCTATCTTTGATGAACAACTTGGATCAGGAATACCTGATGGGATTAACACATTAATTTATACAATTATTAAACATTTTATTGGAACACCTAGTGATATTCACTCTAGGATTCATGATCAACTCAGTAACCTAAGCTGTCCAACACTTAGTGATTTTAGATGGTACAAAGATGTTTTCACATCTAGAGTCATGATTAGAGACGATTGCACCACCTCTTTCTGGAAAGAAAAATTTATTAATGGATTACCTAGTCTTTTTGCCCATAAGATTAGAGACGTCCTTAGTCAACCTACAGGTCAAATAGAATACGATAAGTTAACATATGGAGATATCATTAGCACTATTCAAAAAGAAGGTCTAAGAATGTGCATTGATATGAAAATTAGTAAACAAGCTAAGAGTGATAAACACAAGGCTAAATACGAGTTAGGAAACTTCTGCGAACAGTATGGTCTACCATCAGTCGCACCAAGTAAAAGAAAACACATTAAAACATTCAATCCATTTAAGTCCTATAGGAAAAGTAAAACTAAACATTATAGTAAAAATAATAATGATTTTTATAAAAAACCAGAAAGTAAACCATCGAAAAAACCATATAAACATACTAAGGCTAGTAAAGATGTTATATGTCATAAATGCGGTAAAAAGGGTCATTATAAAAATAAATGTTGGTCAAAAGCTAAGATTAATAAGTTAGCAATATCAGAGGAAGATAAAAATAAAATATTTAAGATATTTAAGTTAACTAAAATAGATAGTTACGAGTCAGAGAAATCCGATAGTCAAAATGATTCTGAAACTACTTCATCTAGTAATTACCATAGTGAAGACGAAGATATTAAAATAGGTTGTAAAGATAATTGTTGCAAACTAAATGTTATTACTAAACATCAATAAGAAGAAAATGTCTTGATAGAATTAATTAGTAAAATAGAAAATGAAGAATTAAAAAGGTCATATATAAGTAAACTTAGAAACTTATGGAATGATAGTAAACCTAAAAATAGTAAGCCAGTAATAAGCTTAAATAAAATATTAGACAGATTTAAAAAAGATAAAAAAAAGAAGTAACCTTACAGGATTTACAACAAGAAATAAACCTAGTAAAAAAAGAAATAAAAGAGTTAAAAAATAAAGATAAACAGTTAGAAGATGAGATAACAATACTAAAAATAAATGACCAATTTACCCAGTTAGGAAAAGCTGATAAGTCATCGGATGAGTCTTCTTCAGATGAATCTGAAAAGAGTTAAACTATAAGTCAAGATAGTATTAAATTAAATACAATTAAACAACTTAACATCCAGAAATGGCTGATTAAGATCAAGTTAATTATCAATTCTTATGAGTTAGAATGTATTGCTTTAGTCGATTCAGGAGCAGATGTGAATTGTATTCAAGAAGGAATTATTCCTACTAAATACTATCACAAAACTACTGAAAGATTAAGTGCTGCTAATGGAAGTAATCTAAGACTAATTATAAATTACCTAAAGTTCACATATGTCAAGATAAAGTTCGTTTTAAAACATCCTTTGTCTTAGTAAAAAATATGACTGATAGAGTGATTCTAGGATTGCCCTTCCTTTACTTACTCTATCCTTTTTGTATTAATAATAAAGGGATTTCTACTAAACCTTTAGGTCAACAAGTAATGTTTAAATTTTTAAAAAAACCTGAGACTATTCAATTAAAAAGATTAAAGGAATCTTCTTTAACCATCAACTTGATAGGTCAGAAAGAAAGTCAGATTAATTATTTAAAGGAAGAAGTAAAATATAAAAGAATTGAAGAGAACTTAGATAGTAAATATTTAAGTCAAAAAATTGAACAATTTAGAGAGACTCTAGTACAAGAAGTCTGTTCTACCTTGCCTAGTGCCTTCTGGCATAGGAAGAAACACATGGTCAGTTTGCCTTATATTAAAGATTTTTGTGAAAGTAAAATACCCACTAAGTCTAGGCCGATTCAAATAAACGCGGATCTCCTAGAGGTTTGTAAAAAAGAAATTAATGAATTACTAAAAAATAAGATTATTAGTAAAAGTAAGTCTCCTTGGTCTTGCTCAGCTTTTTATGTTAATAAAAATTCTGAGATAGAAAGAGGAGTTCCCAGATTAGTAATTAATTACAAACCATTAAATGAAGTCTTAGAATGGATTAGGTACCCAATACCTAATAAAAAAGACTTAATTAAAAGACTTAGTAATGCAGTTATCTTTTCTAAATTTGATTTAAAAAGTGGGTTTTGGCAGATTCAAGTTAACCCTAGAGATAGGTACAAAACTGCATTTACTACACCTTTTGGTCACTATGAATGGAATGTAATGCCATTTGGATTAAAAAATGCTCATAGTGAATTTCAAAATATTATGAATAAGATTTTTATTCCTTATAGTCATTTTCAATTGTTTACATTGATGATATTCTTCTATTCTCCCAGTCTATAGATGAACATTGGAAACATTTGAAAATTTTCCTTGAAATAGTCAAACATAATGGATTAGTCATCTCTGCCTCTAAAATAGAGTTATTCCAAGATAAAGTCAGATTTTTAGGTTATCATATTCATCGGGGAACAATTATTCGTATTAATAGATCAATTCTATTTGCGAATAATCTATTAATACGAATAAATTTCCAGATGAAATTCATGATAAAAACCAGTTACAGAGGTTCTTAGGATCCCTAAATTACATTGCTGATTTCTACAAATACCTTAGGAAAAGGTGTCAACCCCTTTTTGAGAGATTGAAAGATAACCCTCCTCCTTGGTCTTCTATTCACACTGATATAGTCAAAGAGCTCAAACAATATGTCAAGACTTTGCCTTGCCTTGGCATTCCTACTGAAAATTCATTCAAAATTATTCAAATTGATGCCTCTGATCGCGGCTACGGGGGTATCCTCTTACAGAAAGTCAATTCCAGATCTCCTGAATAAATTGCTCGTTTTCATTCAGGAACATGGAACTCTGCACAAATGAATTATAGTACTATTAAAAAAGAGATTTTATCCATTGTTTTATGTATTAGTAAATTTCAAGATGATATTTTAAATCAAAGATTTTTAGTCAGAGTTGATTGTAAAAGCGCAAAATACGTTTTACAAAAAGATGTTCAAAATATTGCTAGTAAACAGATATTTGCTAGATGGCAAGCCATCTTGAGTATTTTTGATTTTGATATTGAATATATTAAAGGAAGTCAAAATTTTATTTCTGATTTTCTTACCAGAGAATTTTTACAGGGAAAACCTTAGCTTAACTTAGGATTTTCTTTGATAACCCCTTTGCACCCTCTGATTTACCTGCTTTATAGTTAACACATTTGCATTGCAGATGTCTCCAGTAAAGAAGGAACATTCTAAACAGCTTGCTCTGGTTCCTCCCCTCACTTTAGTTAACAGATTTCAATCTCTAGGAACAATTCCTAGACAGTCATATTCCTCGGCCCTTGCATCTGATCCATCAAGTCAGCAAAAGATGGCCACTTATAAGTCATCAAAGTCAGACTATGTCAAAAAGCCCACTATTCACAATCTCTTTCACAGAGAACCAGTCCACAAAAACATACATGATCCTATTGATCTTGTAAGTCATTTTTTTCCTCCTAGATGGCATTTCGTCCCTCATCATCCAGAAAAGTCAATTTCCTTCTACAAAGATGTTTTATTAAATCATAAGTCAGTTATTTTCAAACCTATTTTTGATAGAGTCAATCCTACTAAAATTATTTATCATTCTATGTATATTCATAATATTGTGTCTCTTGATGAATGGGGTCACCCTTCTTTGTTAAGAGTCCTTCCTGGTCATTCTATTCAATATAGTTATTATGATTATATTGAGTCATGGTTCAAAGTTATCCTTCATCAGAATGAGTTATTCATTCACTCGTGGTTCTTCTGTTTTGACCACAAGTTCAAGTCAGTTTTACCTTCCTGGTTCTTAAGATGGTGGAATTATCATGGAGCAATCCCTGATCTTTTCCTAGTTGAACTTATGGACCAAGTCAATTATTTCGCGTCTCAGTACAAACTCACTGCCCATTTAAACCAATTCCCCATTCTACTTATATTTATTAGTAAATATAAAGTCCCTTGGATTTTTAAGTGGCAATATTGTTTGTCCGACAATATTGTTGCCAGAGTTCATTATGTCAAATGGTGGGATGCTTTCAAAACCCACAGAATTATTGATCAAGTTAAGCAGGAATTTCCAATAAAAGTTCCTACTCCGGTCAAGCAGATCCCAACTGCTCCAGTACAACAGGCTCCTTTGGATCCCTATCAGTCATCCAAGCTTGCCCCAACAGCTTCCTCTTCACAGTCAAAATCAAAGAGATCTACCTCTTCCAAAGACAAAGGAAAAGATCGATCTTCCAGTCCAGACAATAAAGAGCTTCTCAAGCTATTTAACCAGTTCATCAAAGCCCAGGCCCAGGCCCAAGCCAAAGCCAAAGATGAAGAGTCAGCCCATGAAGAGTCAGATGATGATTTATTAGAGGAAGATGAATCCAATAATTCAGCTGCCTCTGTGGAATCATCAAGTCAAAAGCCCTATGCTTTCCAGTCACAAGATGCTCAAGACCCTTTTGCTTAGATTATTCTGGTTCAGTCACTACTGTCCATTTCAATGACAGAAAAGCTGCAGAATAGTCAAAAGGAGTTTTCCACTAAGCACAGTTAAAGGTTACTTTATTCAAAAGAACAGGAATCCATCGAAAACAGCTGCCTTTTGCTTTCTCTTTTTCTTGTATAGTCATTATGTTGTCTCTTGAGTCACTGATATTTAAGTTAGTTTTTCCAGACTGGGAGAGGATCCTTCCGCTCTCTCTCTCTCTCTCTGATTAAAGATTCACTGGTAAAATGGTAAAAATGTTGTTGGTTGCTGCTGTATGCACCTCCTGCATCTTATTTCAGTAAAACTATTGTAAGTTATCCAGTAATTTTGATTATCCAGTAATTTTATTTATTTCAGTAATTTGTGCTCTTGTGCTCTTGTCTTCTGGTTTTCTTTGTCTTCTATAACATATATATATATATATTAATATACACACACATATATATCATACACATATATATCATTGCAGATATTTTGAGTAATATATTTCCACCTAGGCATGGGAATGCAAAACTATTTCGCTTTCGAAAATTGATTTTATTTTTAAAAAATCAAAATTCAAATTGTTGTGAAAATATCGTTCATATCACTGCTTTCAAAATTAATGAAGAGAACAATGGTGAACT
>BRYF01000012.1:1995000-2000000 GCA_030159135.1 Actinidia polygama
TACGTAACAGGAAAAAAATCTTACAAAGAAGACGAGAAAAATACTATAGAAATTGTTTAAAAAGTTAAAAACAACATAAAATTACTTAAATTTTAAAATAGTAGAATTTTACCTACAAGATTTGTGGCTCAAATTTTATTGGCTCTAATTTTATTTGTCCTATAATATGTAGGGTTAGGGCTAGGAATGCAAAGCGGGATATGACTAATACCGTCTCCACAACAAAACTAGTCGATGATTTAATTTTTGTTACCAAAACTGATCCGACTAGGCAAAAAAATGGGATAAACTCGCTCTTTTTAGGACGGAACATGACATATCTTCGTCGTAGCAAAGCAATTTACTATCCCTGCTAGTCAATCTCTGGATTATTTTACTTTTTCAATCTAGATGTAAAAAAAATACTCAAAACCTTACTAGTGAAATATAATTAGAATTTTTATTCAAATAGGTTCTTTTAATTTATTTTTTTGTCTTTGTTTTGTGAAATTACAAAACATAAACTCTTCTACTTTGCATAAGAAACAAAAGAAACCTTAATGGAAACTTCTTATCCTTTCTCTCTTCTGTTTTTTCTTCGCATGCGTTGTTTTACAGGCGTGGGACCATGTGGGCCGGTGGCCCATCTCAGTTTGGGCTTCGTCTTCTAGTGCTTTGGACTCGACCATTATCATAAAGTTGAACCGTCAGGCTCGTGACCTTACATACCTTGGGTAGATTTTTTGGATAATTTGCATTTGTTACCCCTGAAGTTCGACACAACTTTCACGTTGGTCTTGTTAATTTGATTTTCAACAATTTTAACACCAGCATGGTCGTTCCGTCAAACATGGACGTTAAAATTCACAACCATTGACTTCGACCGGTCGCATGAAAAACTTGGATAAAATGACCATTTTAACACCTGACTTAAAGTCCAGGATTAACATTGTGAAATAAAAACAAAAGGGATCAAAGTGAAACTTTGAGTCAAACTATAGGAATAAAAACTTATACTTCCTCTTGCTTGATCCTATTTTTTTTTCTTTTTGATTCGTCAGTAATATTATCTACGAATATTTTTAAATTATATAGGTTCGTCACTTCCAATAACATTAATTTGTTTTAGTTGATCTGAACATTTTTGGTAGTTGGGAAATGAGGGAATGTTTTTGTTTTTGTTTTTCTTTTTGCAATGTGCTTGTCTTGATGGCTGATGCAATTGATCCCTTAAATGTTTTGTCACCATGTGATCCTGCATATTCCATTTGATTATCCATTCCAACTTTAATTTAGGCTATGTTTGGTAATGCTTAAAAGCTAATTTTTTTTAAGTTTACTATCAAAAAGGCCAAGATTCTTTGGCTTTTTTGCTTTTCTGACTTTACTTTAGATTAAAATAAACAAAAATAAAAAACCAAAAAAGTCAATTCTAGCTGACTTTTTTGCTTATAAACTTTAAAAAAGCCATCCGAGAAACTGGTTCCAAACAGAGCCGTATACCCATGATTCATTTTTTATTGTTGCATAATAATATATTAAGGTCCCTTTTGGGATAGCTAAATTAGCTTAAAAACGAACTAATTTAGTTGTTTTGGTTTGGGAGGGTTTGTCTTTATTGGATTTCTCCACCGCTTGATTAAAAATTTATATTTTTTCGGTTCAATTTATGAGAAAAATATAAAAAAGTAAAAAATTTGAAAAAAAGTCACTCAAGACAAAAAAAAATAGTTGAGAAAAACAAATTCTTTATTTTTAGTGATTTTTTTTCAAACTAAATAAAAAATATTATATTTTTAGTTTTCTTTAGTCAAGAGAAATTGAAAACATATAAATTTTGATTACGACAAAAAAGTTCACTACAAACATAAAAACTCACAAACCAGAAATAACTAATTTAACTAGCCCAAACTAGAACTCAAAGTGTTCACTTTGGATTCTATTAAAATAGTCCAAAGTCTTGCTTCTTGAGTCTAATTTTCCACATGAGAAGTTGAAACTTCACCTAAACCACTTTTTATTGTCCTTCAAGGAATTTCTAAGTGTATCTTTCAATCAACCCTATTATAAATAAAGGAAACAGTCATTTAGTATGAACCGAAAAGTGAGGCTGACTCATGCTTTTTTTTTTCTTTTCAAAACTGTTATTTACAATTATATTTTTACCTATTCAAATAATTTTATCTTCAGTAATTGCAATATGATAAATTTGAAAAGCAAACGATTACTCTAATCTTTGAACACGATTTTATAAACACCAAGATAAAATTGCACACGTATCACACGAGCACGACTGCCGGTTTTAAAATATTTTCACTCAACCCCTCTAAAGGGGTTTAAAGCAACAATATGATGAACCCTATTAGCATTTGAAGTAGATAGGTTCAGGTTAAACTAGAGATCAAGTGTTTTCACACTAATTATTACCATCTATTGATTAATAAAAGAGTATAATAACTACTAAGTTGATTGAGTGGAGAAAAAATGGAAAGAATTATTTTTTTTTGCCCCTGTTATATATAACAAGACAAAAGAATCAGAATTATAAAAATGGAAAGCATGATGTGGTGGGTATTGGGATTCGTATTAATTTTGGATTTACAATAGAAAAGAGAAATTTAATTGTCCTGGTTCACAATGAAAATGACTGATGGATTTGTTTATATTCTACTAAGATTTGGTCTTGTGCTTGTCTACCAAACAATTAACTTTCCTTTTCTTTTTTTTTATAATGACCTAGATTACTTTAGCATTATACTTTCTTAAGAATAGTTTTATTTAATTAAATTAATTATCCCTCGATCACCATATTCTTATTAATCTAATTGAGAATTTGATAGACATTTATTTTTGTATAATGCTATGTCATCGAATTTGAACTAAAAAAAGAAATCTCTGAATTCAAAATGAATGGTTCAGATTCAATTGAGTGCGTGTGGTCACATAACCAAGTGCAACCTGTACTATCTATTTTTGAATTAGGTGAACATTTCTTTTTCTAAATTTGGGGATCATATGATTTTTCCTCTTTTCACATTTTTTTATCCAGATACCACATTTTGATGTGTAATTAATGACAAATGTAAGCGTGATTAATTGAGGTTAAAGAATGCTTTTAATTTAGTGGTTGAAACCTTTGTTAATTTTTTCTTGAAAATCAAAATTATACATTATATATAAATTATTTAGTTTTTTCAATGGATTTGACCAAATCGTTCACACTTCAAACTAAGTATATGGTTCAAATCCACACTTCAGACACTAATTACGATTCGAGTTCGCCTAGGCTTGAGAGGCTCGTCCTACCAATCTTTATGTTAATACTCGAATAACTCACCCATAGGAAGACTCAAAGTGGAGACTTGGATGACTTACCTACTGAACCAACACACGAGTTAAACTACATGCAACGCGTGGGTTAAACTGCTCGTCCTACCAATCTTTATGTATCTTTTTTTTATTTTTTTGGTTTCTTGATTTTTTTCGTCTTTAGTAAAAAAAAATCGATTTAGATGATTTTTTTATATTTTAGAACTCCTCTTGTCAAGAGGAATAAGTAAAACATAAAATTCTAATCAAATAACGAAAAAAAATCACTAAAAATAAAACAAAAAACCCAAAACCCAAAAATTCCATAGCCCAAATTCGGCCTCAATTTCACCAATGATTGGCCATTACAAAATAACAAACAAGGTTTAGTTTGGATAAAGATTGATCGTGGATACCTTGAAAAGCGTGCGCGCAAATCTAACACAAGCGCGAGGGGTCATTTTAATTCGTAAGGTCATCATTAATGTCTTCTCTATGATTAAGGCTCCGTTTAGTAATGCTTAAGAGCCAAATTTTTTTAAGCTTGCTATAAAAAAAATTAAGTTTTTTTGACTTTTTTGCTTTTGTGGCTTTATTTTAGCTAAAATTAAGCAAAAAATAAAAACAGAAAAGCAAAAAAAATCAACTCTGATTGTTTTTTTTTTGCTTATTTTAAGCAAAAAAACAAAAAAAAACTGGAAAAAGCTAGTGCCAAACGGAGCCTAAAGCGCTTTTTGGCCTAAGTTTTTTAAGCATTTTTTGGATTAAAAAATATCGGTTGTTTTAATTTTTTTGGCTTTGAATTTTTAACAAAAAATAAATAAAAAATTTACCCATTTTTTTTTAGTCACCCCAAACAACAGAAAAAACTTGATTTTTTAGCATATCCCAAACAAGACATAAATAGTGGCTAAGGGTAGGGAGTCGGATAGAGGCAATTAAGCACTTCGATTCTCAGATTATGACATTTAATTCTCAGATTCCCATAGTATTAACAATATCCTCATTGTATTTAACATTGTAGTTAATTGTTTTTTCTTAAGCCAAGCTAGCAAATTATTATGCATATTGTATGCAATTCACGTCTTAATTTATAACTGGTTAGCTAGCTAATCCATCAAGTGTGCCCAAATAACTATTTTATTTTTATTGACATCATAATTATTTTAGAATAGTAATTTTCACATTCCTCTTTTTCTAAATTATACACTATTTTCTTCTTTATTTTGTGAGATTATCAAAATACACTTGTATTTGTATTTTTTTAAATTATTTTTGCTAACATATTTTAGGTACATATAGAAGGACATTTGGATAATATTGAAGTTCGTCATCAATTAGACCATGAGCTCAAATTCTATTAGAAATTATACGGAATAGTTCATGCTGGCACGTAACTAACTGGCCACATGTGGTGTTGATTTGAAAATTATAATGCTTTGAAGATGGAGTGATTAGTAAAATTAGGATTATTTTATATTTAATCATCGTTGAATTAGTGGTTGTAATTAGATTGTGGATTCAATCAAAAATTATGTGGCGTTTGAGAGGGAAGGATCGTGGTCCTCCAAATCATTAGGCTTTATAAGTCAGCACTATGTGTAGCCAGCTAAGCCCCAAAATACACTGTTTTTGGCCCAGTTTCTGACGGAATTTGAGCTTAGGGGTTTAATTGATGACATACTTCAAAATTCAAGTATTTAATTAAAGTT
>BRYF01000012.1:2080000-2085000 GCA_030159135.1 Actinidia polygama
AAAATTGCAAAACCCTACGCAGCTGAGAAGCCCTAGCTCCCGGCCGCCTCCTTCTATAAGTACGAGCCTCGCCTCGCCTCTTAGATCCCGGACTGCATCTGGGACTTTCGTTCTCTATTCTTCGGAGATTAGCTCAACTCTCTCTCTCTCTCTCTCTCTCTCTCTCTCTCTCATGTTTTGGCTTAGCCTGTGAATTCATGTATCCAAGGGGCCTGGAAGTGAAGCTTCAGACTTAATTTTTAGTTTCGTATTTTTTCAGTCTTCTTACGAGTGAATCTTATGCGTAGATCTAGTATATATGTATATATTATGGATTTGTATTCGTGTATATGTATATGTATAGGAGGGACTGGGATGACTACAAGTGATTGGTCTCGTTCGTCGTAATGGCAGAAATGCCTTGCCGACCATCCTGATATATCACCACCCATAAACTGAGTCCTCTACATCTGCCAAAATAGAAAAATCTCACCTTTTTTCCTGTATATATTTGTGTTATTTATATTTCGGAATTGTTTTTGATTTTGATTTTGATGTTATGGATTTAAAATCGGCCAATGATTTAAATTTTTTATTTAGACAAGCATATGTCTGAATCATATTGTGTTGACTACCTAATCTTCTCTATGAGGCCATTTTGATGTTGCTTAACTTGCTATGTTCATTGCTCTTTTTTCTTTTCATCTGATGGTTGTGATTTTTTAGATCTGCCAATGCCCATGATGACAGATAGTATTGTTTAATCTATGAATCATCATGATTACAACCATACTGCCTTCCTTCTGAGGCTTGATTTTCTTTGTTTAAATCTTTCTCTTCCCATTTGTAATTTGATTTGTGTGATTTTCCATTACTAATAGTAGGAATGAAAGCAAAAGGGGGTCACATGATGATTTCAAGCATAGTTCAGATGATAATATAATAAATGATTATACATTTGAATGTCTTTCGCTCCTATCTGATGACTCTAATTGCTTCTCTCGGTTTCTGAAAATTATAAAGTCTGTTTATGTTTATTTTTTGTAGGTATCTAAAATTTCATGCTGCTATGGGATGCCTTTTGCACTCTAGTTAGATCTGTGTAAATTATATTAAGAATTCTGAGACTAGATCTTATGATCTGTGTGGCATGATGCTCAAGTATTTGCAGATTGTTTATGGTGGTTTTTAGAAATTCACCACATCATTGATGTGTGCATGCCTTCCAGCGGCAAATGGACATGCTGTGGGCATTGCACTTCAAAGTTTAGCCAATAATTAGAAAGAATTGATGCGTCTTTTGTGAGAATTAGGAATGAGATTGTGGTGGCCATGGCATTTTATTTTTCATTATTGTTGAGGCATGAAACTTGAATCTATTGTCCGAGATCTACTTACCTTGGATGGGATAGTCTATTTTTCAAGATCTACAGACAATATCATTTGTATCACATTAGGGTTTGGGTTCCTTACTTTCAGCCAAATTACGAGTATTGAAATCGTTTTGTTCGACTGGTTGAATGTCAGGTTCTTTGAATGATTCAAAATTTTGTTTCCCCCAACTGTGTTGGATTCAAAATCTTTACAGGACAAGTTGCAGAAGACTTTAGATGAATGAGCCAATTTGTTTTGTCTTCCAAACTGCAATGTATACACATACCTGTTTCTATAAACTTGGTATTCGTCATGGATGATCTCCTCTAGTGTGGTTACAAAACTTATAATACTTGTGTAGCCATGTGCGAATGGTTTCAGTGTTTTTTACACTTTGTAATCAATTCTTGCAAGTTGGAGCAACTCACTTGGATGACTTTGAAGGTTATTTTCTCATCCAGTTACTTGTACATTTTCAGTTGAATCATAAGATCTCGAAGTAAATATGTTTTGCTTCAGCAATGCAGAAGTTTCAAGATTGTTTGCACTGTAATCATATAAGATAGGATATTAAAAAAGAGGAAAAAATTCTTACTTTGTATTTTAATGGATGAACTCAGAATTAGAACCATAACCAATTATTATTGTGAGCTTCCTTAGGCCAACCATCTAGGTCTCACGACACTCCAAAAATCAAAATTTTTATTATTGCAAGTCTGTCCTTAATGAAATTTACAATCATAACCAACGCATACCAATCCTTCCCACCCCTAAACCAATTTCAAGCCATCATAACCAACGAAACAATACAATGAATCACCGTACCTGTCATAGCCGCCACCCTCTTTCTTCTACCGAGACAGAGAAATAGAGGCTTCATCGTGTCTATTTTTCAGATCTTGGGAGATGGAATGGTAGTGGCCTTAGGTGCAGGTAAAGAGGTGGTGATAGGGTTAGGAAAGTTAAAGATATAAACATTTTAGGGTTAATGCACTGATATCAAGTTAGAAGTAAAATTGGCTTAGTAAAAAACTTTTTTTTCTTTTCACAATCTTCTTATCTTGTATTCAAAACATGAGATAAAATTCAAAGTTTCCTAATTTCTTATCATTTGGCGCATAAACTCTCTAACCAAACGAGATCTTAGTTTTTTCATTTTCTTAATTAGGGTTTAGATATTTCATAACTAGTATACATACAAAACGTACAACCTGTGTATTCAACTTCCTAATCTTGGAGGTGAAACATCTGTTGAGATGATGATGTGTCTACAGCCACTCCCTCAATGCTTCACACCCATCAAAAACCCTAATTTCACCATCCTCAATTTCAACCCACCACCAAAAACACTCAATTCAATCTCACCCACCTCAGACCCACCTTCGAAATCCCCAACTTTACCGGATTCAAGCCTTTATGCCCAGTTGGATTTGAGAGTGAATTGCAAAGAAACCATAGCCCTTGTGGACTTAGAAGAAGGCGGCGGTGGCGATGGTGACGGCGTCGATGATGATGAGGTGGAGAAGAGAAATGGGGTTTTGCCGGAATGGTTGAATTTCAATTCGGATGACGCGAGAACGGTGTTTGCGGCGATTGCGGTCTCGCTTGCGTTTCGGTCGTTTGTGGCTGAGCCTAGATATATCCCCTATGTCTATGTAACCTACATAAGATGTTGGGGGCCGAATTGTTGCAGAGAAGGTGAAATTCTTACCCTTAATTCGTTAAAATTTGAAATTTGCTCTGTTCATATGTTTTTTAAATTTTAATTCCTGGCGATGTTGGGGACGGACTTGTTGCAGAGAAGGTGAAATTCTTGCCCTTAATTTGTTAGAATTTGTAAAAAAAAATTCAATTTATGTGATTTTTTGCACAACTTATTTTTTTTATTTTCTGTAATGTTGGGTATTGGCCAATATTGGCAATCATGTGTCAGTTTTATTCGATTTATACATGCCTTATGTATTGGCAATCATGTGTCGGTTTTATTCGATTTATACATGCGTTATGTATTGGCAATCAATTTTGGCCCTCTCATACCTTATTTATCAATATATCAATTTTGGCCCTCTCATACCTTATTTATCAATATATCGGCTATGGTCATATCAGTGATATTGATGCCGTTACCCATACCGCGATTTATAACGTTGAGAATAATTAACCCTATGTCTGTGTCTCAATGCAGTGGTAATTGGTAAAGCTCTCATTTGAAGCAAAAACACAAGTGAAATGTGTGTAATCTCTTCTCTCTGCATCGAGTATTATATGTTTTCTTAATTCTTTTCTTAAGAAGTAGATTTATATAAGCAATGTACTGGTATTTTATTTATGTATAAACCCGATTTTTATCTTCAATTTTCAGGTAACATACTATTTTAGAAAGCCATGTCCGAATGATAGTCATTTTCAAAATCCCTCCAGTCCTGCAGGAAGCAGGATATTCAGATGATGATGTCTTCATTAAAAGAGTTGTTGCAAAGGAAGTTGATGTTGTTGAGGTAAGATGGTTAAACTTGGAAACTTGGAAATTTTATTTTTTTTCTTCAAATGAACCATGTGATCCTTTGTGTTTTAAGTTCAATTTCTCGCATTCTTATCAGTTCTTCTTATTTAAATACTTTGTGGTTATCGATTTATTATAATGTCAATAGGAATGTGATGCCCGATTACAGAGATAATGGCATGTTATATAATGAGAAATAGTACTAATCTCTGTCTCAAACATGCCAAGAACGGGTTTTGCCTGGAGATTGTTTTATCATGTTTGATTATTTTGGGGTTTGACTCCCAAAAGGACTTAAGTGAGCCCTGGATTAGTCGGTCCATTGAACAGTATACCAAGTTGTCATACCAAAAAAACATTTGTTCCTAAAGTAATTACAAAAGGATTTCATTTTTTTCCCAATATAAGCGGAAGTTTAACTCAACAAACATATATAAATCTTGGGAACCAAAATATGAACTCAATTTTTTTTTATTCATTCTGACAGAGCAGTAAAGCTTTACAAAGTAGACAGTCATGCAAATGCAAATGAGCCGTCATTTGATCGTGCGCATTATTTGTTTTTAAACGATGTCTTTTTTAGTTTTTCCTTGACGATCATTGGTAGTTCTGTATGTGCTGCAGGTTCGCCGAGGTAAGCTAATAGTAAATGGGGGTGCAAGAAATGAAGACTACATCATGGAAGTACCTAATTATGAAATGACACCAATTGTATGCTCTCTCTTCCCCCCCCCCCCCCCCCCCCCCCCCCCCCGCCCCTCTAATTCCTCCTCGAGGCCATACGTATTTAAGTGTTCTTATATCGATCGAGGCAAGGATTCAAACTTGAAATCTAGGACCTTCGGAGCTTAAATCTCATTTTTTATCTGCACAGAAAGCTTCAAGGCATGAAATTACAGAGAATCAATTCTAAAACTGCTTTTTTGATGCAGCGTGTTCCAAAGAACTTGGTCTTTGTAATGGGCGATAATCGTAATAACAGCTATGACTCACACTCATGGTAATGTTCCGTTCCTTGTTTTGTTTTGTTTTTTGCCTCTTTGTTGATTTCTTCTCTCTCTGTCGTTGCTGATTTTAGAGTGTTTGTCGTGTAGGGGTCCCCTTCCTGCCAAGAACATAATAGGAAGGTCCGTAGTTCGATATT
>BRYF01000012.1:2120000-2122500 GCA_030159135.1 Actinidia polygama
TCGAACATATAATGCCCTATATAGGCATGTGTCATGTGAACATCATGTGACATGGATACTGAAATTCATTGACAAAAATAACCCTCATTGCTTAGTCAACGCTGCAGCAAGAAGTTGCCACCTTAGCCATCGATGACCAATGCCGCCCTCATCCTCCACCGCTACTGGCCTTTCCCCCTCCAATTTGTAACCTCTCTCTATGTGTGAAAGGGTATGTAAAATGGGTTCTCGTTTATGGGGTTTACTGTAATTTACCCTTGGAAAAACAGTTTAATCTAAAATACTATCCCTAGCATTTGAATGCTTTTAGTGAGATTAGCATAAGCATAATTGGTTAAAAGTCGTGTTCACACACACACACACACACACACAAATATATATATATATATATATATATATATATATAATTACTATTCTGGCAATAGTATCCAATCATGGTTAAAGCTCAAGGATAAATATTTTTTTTTTTTTTTTTGCTTTAAGATAAATAATATTTGCTATCTTCTTTTGTTCTAATGGAGCTATCAACTTTCCTTGCCGGTTCCATAAAAATAAAAAATAATATATGTAATTCAAAAAACAAAAAAATATGAAAGTATAGCTTAAAATAATGAGTTCTCACACGTTTCGGTGCATACTCGTTAGTGGTCAATACAAGTCTAGGGCTCCGGATTTGGATCCTTTGAAGTACTGGTTGGATGAAGTATTCCTGGAATGTACAAAACAATACTTTTGGATCAAAACGACGTCTCATTTTGGTCCTGACCATAAAACGACGTCATTTTATGGTTAATTAAGACGACGTCATTTTGGTCCTGAAGTGTATAAAATGACGTCGTTCTGTAGACTCCAGGAACACTCCACACAAAATGTAATTAAAACGACGCCGTTTCGATCCTGAAGTGTATAAAATGACGTCGTTTTGTATATTTTAAAAACACTCCACACAACATGTAGTTAAGAGGATCCGAACTCCAAGTTCAGAAGATGAGAGAGGGAAAAAATACAAGTTGAGCTGAGGAATCCAACTTTTACAATCTTAGTATGTTTTATTTTTATTTTATTTTCAATTAAAGTTTAAAAATAAAATAAAATTTTAAAAAATAAAAATCCAAATAAATTAAAAAATAATAATTCGAATACGATTCATAAAAATAAGTTTAACATGTTATTATTAGTTATTAATTTTTTAAAAAATTTTAAATAAAAATTTATCATTTAATAACTATTTAAATATGGTACCCCATATACCAAAATATAAGATGTGTAGTAGAGCCTCTCCTTCAAATTAAGTCTTGTGAAAATAAACCACATGAAAACTAAATATTAATTGCTAAATCTTAATCACGGCCCCACATGTAGAGGTAACAAGTGAAAAAAGTTATAAACACACATTTATACAAATCTTCTCACACAACTAAATTGTAATTGCTATTAACGCATGCTTATATTCCAGGTGTGCGAACGACATAAATTATTATACGGGTCTCACACACACGTGAAAGAATTTATATAAATACATTTATAAGCATGGTTAAAGGTATTATGTAATTTTTTTAAAGAATAATAATATAAAAACATTAACTGGGGCCCAGGGGTGAGCTGGATGAGATTTAGTAGTAGTAGTACTTTTCTTTCTTTTGTTCATGGATTAGATTTATTTTGAGTTTTTTTTTAAATTTTTTGATTTTTTGATTTTTTTTTTCTTTAGGAAATTTTTTTAACCGTTTTTTTATATTTTTTAATTCTTCTTAACGAGGGAGTCTTGAAAACGCAAAACAATTATCTAATTTACGAAAAAATTTAATAAAGACAAAAAAATATTTTAATTCTATGTTAGCAAGTTTTTTTTGTCATTTATTTCTAAATTTGAATGATTTAAATCTTCAAAATTTTCTTGTTAAAAAAGGAACCAAAAAAATATAAAATTTTGATTATATGATAAAAAAATCACTAAAAATAAAAAAATTAAAAATCAAATCAGTTAAAAAATCTCAAAAGAAAAAAAAAAACTCTGCCTATGGGGGCTTATTTGGAAACCAAAGTTGTGAGATGGCAGGCTTAGTTGGACTTACTGCTGGATTGGGGGCCCAATTGACTTGACAATTTCATTGGTCCATTTTGGGTGGTTGTGGGCCAGACCTCTCCCAAATTGGCCTTTTTGAACCGTTGACTTGCCATTGATGATGTTACATCTGACGGTGGTTATATCACGACAGTTCGTCCTAAGGACAAGGATTTTGGGACGAACTCAAAAATATTAAACAATTATATTTAAACGAACTCAAAAATATTAATATTTAGGATAACAATTATCTTAAGTATTAATATTTTAAACGACTTCATCAAAAATACTTCAGAATAATTTATCTTAGGAAATATTCTAGTCATTGGATGCAAATTAGAAAATATTTTTACTGTAAAAATATTACGAATAATTGTAGTTAATTTAGGTTATGAAATATATGGTATATGTGATGATCGATTGCGGTGAGTGTTA
>BRYF01000012.1:2217500-2220000 GCA_030159135.1 Actinidia polygama
TAATTTCATTATTAAGCGTAATAATAATAATGAAATTTCATTATTAGGCCTTTCATATGATTGAATAGAAAAAATAACTACCAAAAATAAAAAAAAAAGAAAATGAGACCTGTTTTTATAATAGAACAGTGGCTTAGATTCGGCTTGTGGAATCGGTTTCGGTTTCGGTTTAGGCGTTTTCAGTTCATAGTCATGTCGTTTTATACACTTTAATAAAAAAAATTCATACGGCGGGCCCATCAGATTATCCGAATCCATTGTCACGGGGTGGCCAAAGTACACATTGAGAACTGATCAGACGAGAGTGAGCCCGTGATAATACTACGGGGTCGCCTACGTGTCTGCATGACGTTCATCCCATTTGGGGGTAGATGGGACAAATTATATTTTATTTTTTTTAAGTCTCATCCACCCTCAAATGGGTGCATATCATGCTGCCACGTAGATTACTCCCGTCTGATCAGTTCTCAATAGGCGTTTTCTGCCCAGTGGCTACTCTCTCTCTCTCTCTAGTGCGTCGGCGCATAGAGCGAACCATTTCTTATATGTGGCACAGTTTTGTACTGACACTTGTTACACCACCACCACCACTCCGTTTTAATTTAATGGGTTTTTTAGGGGTGCTAGGCTTGTCTGAGACAGATTTGTTTAAGCTTGGCAAGCTTTTTGAGTCGTTTAATAAAAAATATTATTTTAGTGAAATTTTTTTAATTAAGTATTTTTTTTAATATTCAGACTTTTGATCAAGAAAAACTAAAAAAATATATTTTTTATTGAATAGTAAAAGCAATTTACTAAATACGAAAAAATTCAAAAATCAAAATAACTATGAAATTTCAAGAAAGATGGGTCATACTAGACTTGTTTTGTGCATTATATAAAACAATACATATTTACGTATGATAATACCTATATTTTTACGAGTTCTATCATATGATTGTGAACTTCATATCTAAAAATTAAGAGTAAAAACAGTTTATTAAATACGAAAAAACTCAAAAATCAAACCAGCTATGAAATCCTAAGGAAGTTGGTTCTATTGGACTTGGGTTTAGTGTATTTTGTGTGTTATATAAAACAATACATATTTACGTATGATAAGACCTGTATTTTTATGAGTTCTATCATATTTGACAGTCATATCTAAAAACAATTTATTAAATACGAAAAACTCAAAAATCAAACCAGCTATGAGAAATTGGATTATAATGGACTTGGGTTTAGTGTATTTTGTGTATTGTATAAAACAATACACATTTACGTACGATAAGACCTATATTTTTATGAGTTTTATCATATGTGGCTGTCATATCTAAAAATTAAAAAAATGGTAATATTGAAAATGAATACTCCTCTTTTAATTTAAATTTAAGTGTAATTATTACATGCATTCTTAAAAAATTTCGACTTTTCTTTGTCGTTAATACTTTATTAATGTTATAATATTCAAATGTAATGATAATTGCGTTTCTCGTCACTACTACGTATATTAGTGCTTCATAGATAAGAGAATCTATCAGAGAATCTCGAATTAACTACACGTGGAAAGTGTCAGTATAAAGGAGAAATGAGGTGATGCAATGGAGAAGAATCATTAGTAGATATTTTGAACTTTTAGATTAAACATATGAGGTTATTTAATTTAATATGGTCCTATTTTAAATATCTTCACTATTACAGCACTATTTTTAATTAATAAGTTAATGTATACTTTACAAAGCTATGGGCCATATGCATATAATATTGTATAATACTAAGTAACTATATATAAAAATAGACCTAACCCTAGACCTAGACCTAGACCCTCTCTTGGTGGATGTCAAGATGTTATACAGTTGGCTCATTCAACCTATATAGCGGTAAGACGTAAAACTATATTAGCAATGGTACGAGCTTATACTCTTGACACTGGATACGATTCAATTGCTTATATTTGAAAGGCACGCTCATCAACTTTTGTGTTAAATACTCGAATGACTAGCCACTAAAGAGATTCAAATTTAAAACTGACTACATATAGGAATTGGCTAATCCAAAGAAGGAATGGTTGAATCGTTCAAGGGTGATGCAATGGAGACTAGAGATTTTAACTTCGAAAATAATTTTCTTTTGTGTACGGTATGTGTATATATATATATATGCACCTACCACCAGCTAAGTCTTATTTGGCCATTCCAGGAGCAAAACTGTTCATGGTCACTATGGGGAAATCATTTACAACCTGTTTGGCGTTAGTAGATAGTCCTGGACTTGGTTTTCCCCTGATTTCTCTTCCCTCTGAACTCTCTTCTCCAGTGTTTGGCGACAACTTTCTCTCCCTGATTTCTACTCCGATCTCCTTCGAACTCCATCCACCAGCGGATATGGGACGGACAGGGCAACCCCCGTCCGTGGTCACGCGAGCGTCCGCGTGGTGTTGAAATGACTGCTTTGCCCTCGATTTTGGATGTGTGATTACCGATTAGCCCTCGGTCCCCTTTTGTCTGGTAAGTCGCTGATT
>BRYF01000012.1:2262500-2265000 GCA_030159135.1 Actinidia polygama
TGCATACAAATTAAACTCTATAGTTTTAATTATAATAAAAAGAACCATATAGGTTTAATTTATTAGCAATTTAAATCATCCGTTAATCTTCATCTACCTAAAGCTAACGGAACCAACTGAATCATGCCCAAAATATATAAAAATGACTATGTATAGTGCTACCTCCCTTTAGAGCCCTAATAGAATCAATTAACAAGAAAAATTAAAAAATTTGAGTTTTATATTTATTTAAAGAAACTATTTCTATGTCATTTTAGAATTAGAATGGTTTGATTAAGGTTTAAAAGAGGAAGAATCCCTATGCGATTTTGGATGAAAAACTAGTTGGTTCCGTTAACCTTAGGCTGATGGAGGCTTACAGGATGATTTCAATTGCTACTAATTAAAACTACATGATTTAATTTGTTACAATTAAAATTATATAATTTAATTTATTCTCATCGTTAAACTCTGGGATTTGAACATTAGTCATTCTCTCAATGGTCCAAATATATGGAGCCCACCACTTTAAATGAGAATAATGTTCACTAAGTAAATATAGTTGCACTAGTCTATTTACGCTCGTTTAGGTAGTTTTTTTCTAGTGATTATTATGCTCTTTTTTTAATTATATTTTTTTCTTGGTGAAATTATCTCAATATTATATTTTAGGTAAAATTTTAGATATTTAAGTAAAATATATATGTCAGCTAAATTTGCTGGGTTATTAAGGATACAACATATATTTTGTTTTTTTTTAGATATCTACAATGACTTGTAGATATAATGTGTATAAGTTTAAACATATCATATGAAATTGTTAATTCTAAATTCAATTTCAAAGACTAATTGTTCATTTAAAATTAAAGATACTTGAATTCGAAAAAAATGAGATTTTATTTTAAATTTTATTGAAATTTTTTCAAATAAAAAATATATATTATTCCACACTCCTAAAATTATAACCTCATATCTGTCCCCTACTAGGTAATCTCCACCCACTTTTAATCACCGCGGAAGGTAACCAAAAGTTTAAAACATCACAAGAAAATTTTGTATGAAACTGTTAGATTGCCAAGTAGTGTAACGGTCTCTCACAAACGTGTTAATCTATCGTAACGCGTTTGTGAGAGGTCGTTACATCAGGTGGCGATGTAACGATTTCACAAAATACTTTCTCAAAATTCGTAGAAAAAATTATGTACACCACAATATTATTGTCATTGGTATTTGTCTGATGTGTGTTTTGGGATTGGGATTGGGATGGGGATGGGGATGGGGATGGGGATGGCTTCTCCATCCATTTCAACAGTCGACTTCCATATGGGTGGCCCATAACGACTTTTAGAGAAGAAAACAAAGGTGGTGGTGGTGGTGATCCAAACCCAAAGTCACGCACCCCCAAGGCCGGAAAGATTGAATTGGATGATCCACATCCATCACTACGACGTCGTAATAATGTACTCGAGATTATTATTTTTTCGAGATGTTAGGACGTGTTTAGTGCAATTATTTCTGAGCTCATAATTCATGTTCAGAATTAAGAGAAGGAAAATGGTAACTACACTTCAGTAGGCAATGGTTAAGATACAAAAATTGAATTGAAGTATATAAAAATGGGTGGAAAGTATGTTAAAATATGGAAATGCGTGTTGATCAAAATCCATTTTCTTTTTTTCTTTTTCATACCTCGGTATCTAGCCCTAGGATTGACTAATCAAAGGAACAATTTATACCGTCCACTAACAAAAGCCCGATTAAAGCCGGGACAAATACTCAGATGGACTGATCCAACTCATGAATTGATAGAATCTAGAAGGTTTCGATCCTGAAATCTTGAAAGGGAGCAGAACTTCAAATCTTAGGCCTAGAATATGAAACCAACCCTATGGGTTATGCATATTGAACATCAGAAGAAAGAAGGAGAAATACTATGCAAATTAATAAAATTTAAATACTTTTGTTACAAAATGCATAAAGTTTTGGCTTGGTATTTGAAATGTGTTATGCTATAGAAAGTTGAATCCAACTAATAAAAGAGATCACATGGACATATAAAAAAAACTACTATACGTAATAAGGATTACAAATTTGCCTCCGAGCCATCTCTCTCTAAATTAAGTTCTTTTAGATTAGCCTCATCACCTCTATAAAAGGCCTAATTTAATAGTAATTCTGTAAGAAATATAAGACATCTCAGAAGAACAAAAGGAATTCTTTGACATAGAATTATAAGAACTAGTCATGCAAGTAAAAAAACAAAACATGATGTTTTTTAATTTGTTTACCATTGCATTAGGGAAAAAAGTATTAAAAAAAATCTCGAAAGCAACAATTTATAATATAAAATGCAACTCTTTTTGAATTTAAAAACTATATCTTATTATCTGCGGTTGAAATTCAGTCCTGACCTCACATTGCATGAGGATAAAATTAACCACCCACCTCTATATATAGTTCCAAAGGCCTTTTATCTGAGATTTGGATTCTTCACCACTTCTCTAGCCCTCTCTCTACACAA
>BRYF01000012.1:2292500-2295000 GCA_030159135.1 Actinidia polygama
AAATAAGTGGTGTAAATATTCTGCGTTTGCACGATCATTGAATAGGATTTACACGTGAATTTTGTTACTGGTAATCATATTTTTGTAATTCGTTGTCCAAACACAGCCGTAGAAATTTTGGCGAAGATACTAGTTTAATTTGATTACTTTTAGATAAAATTTCCATTTTTTTGGCATTGTGAGGCTATTTCCTTCTTTCTCCTTCCTCATTTTTTTTTTATCTTCTTTTCTTTTTTAGGTCGGTTTTAAAGGTTGGCAGATCGACAACGTGTACAATGAATGCCAACCCGCTAATAACGAGTCGGTTAAATTAAGATTTTTTTTTCAACTTGTCTAACTCGATCCATGCACACCGGTATTTCTTTTCACAGGGCGAAGAACCAATAACTCAAGCCTATTGGGTGTTGAGCCTGGCCCAATTATTTGAAGCCCATAGGCATAACTAACTGTATGCCCAAATTAAAGAGCCGCCAAGACGCGTGTTTTATTAATTCGCCACTCACTCACTCAGATGGGACCAGCAAGGAGGGAAGTGTGAGAAATGAGTGAGGTGAGAAAAACCCTCTCTCTCTCTCTCTCTCTCTCTCTCTCTCTGTGTGTGTGTGTGTGTGTGTGTGTGCGCGACTGAGAATTAGGGAGAAAAATACTGAGCGCTTCATGTGCAAACCTTCTCTCAATCTCGCCCCTTCACTGTATGACCACTGATACTCAGATTCAGATTACAATAGCCCCCAAATTGTCAACAGTGTCTTCGCAATTTCAACAACTCCGCTTTCGCTGGCCTCTTCGTCTCTCTTCCAAGAACACCAGCCACCAGGGTTAATTTTTTTTTTTTTTTAAAAAAACAACAACAGTGGCAGTGGTCGCTGCCGCTCGGCCATACATAGGCCCGCTACTGCGGACGGTCTAATGACCGGTTCAATCGACTGAGTCGCGGTTCAACCACAGTTTTTACTGGATTTGACCGAATTTTGATCAAAACAGGTTTAGAGGGCTGACCGAATCATTTTTTCGATTGATTAACGGTTGAACCGGCCGATCCGGTCCTATTTTCAAAACCTTGGTAGTGATGACTACTGATGTATACTTATCAAGTATTCATCGTGCTTTCGTGCTGAAACTTCTATTTTCTCTTTTAATTAATCTTTCTTTATAGAGAAACTAAAAAAAAAATCGAATACATCTAGAATAAAAATTAATTATGCACATTGTAGTGCAGTAGATTAGTTTTCTCATTAGGAAAGCAAAACTTGTTAGATTGTATTGAGTAGAGTCCCGACGAGTTTACCTACTAGACTCGACAAACGTATGACTTTTCAATCATAGATTGGACAGAATAACCCTCCAATCGCTGTTTGAAGAAAAAACTCAAGGGTGAGTGCGTAACTTCAACGGCTGGGGTCTTTCTCCTCCTTGCACTGAATTATATCATTGATCTTCAGAGAGTCATTCTCTTATTAGTTACTGACATCCTAATTCAACTAGTTTCTTTTCCGAGCATAACTCATATCTTTACCGTCTTAAACACCTTCTAAAACGTTTCACATACAATAGGAAACGTCAAAGAAAGAAAACTAAGTAAAGGAAAGTGATCATTTATCTGCAGGAATATGAAAGCATGCATTTTCAAGAAAATAAGGATATTGAACTAACTATGATACGTCTGAGTTTGGAACTAAGGCTCCGTTTGGTAATGATTAAAAGTTAAGTTTTTATTAAGTTTATTATCAAAAAAGTTAAGATTTTTTGGCTTTTTTACTTTTCTAACTTTACTTTAGCTAAAAATAAGCAAAAAAAAGAAGTCAATTTTGACTGACTTTTTTGCTTATGAGTTTAAAAAAAATCAACCGAAAAACTAAAAAAAAGTTGATTCCAAACAGAGCCGAAGAGTAACTTCTACAATGTACACAATAAATATTTACAGGAGGTTATGATATTTGGTGCAGAGATGGGAAAAATTATACTTTACACTCTCACACTATTACTATAATTTCACTTTACACTTTATAGTTTTAATTTTATCATATTCCTTACACTTTAGGTTATGTGTCAATTGATTTCACCCTTTCGTTCATCTGTTATTAAAATGATTGATGGAAAAAGACAATGCGGTCTCACAAAAAGATATCACTTGACCCTTAATTAAATGATAGATAGACAGAAAAACCCCATTTACAAGTGAAACTAATGAATACAAAATGTTATTTTTTTAAATGTGAAAGGATGTGAAGTGTACTTTGTCAATGTACGATTATACAATTCAATAATGTTGTTACTTAAATGAGATTAGTTTGTTACTTAAACAGGTCAAGATTGAGCATAATTTTTAAGCTAATAACTTTTCAAACCAAGCTTAAACAATCTATTACTCGACTCGATAAACTTATAATTACTCGAGTTCGACTCGATTAAATGTCGTTTGAGCTCGACTTGCTTGATAAACAAGCCAAGCTCAATCATATTTTTAACATTCGTTAAATTTTTAATCAAGTTTGAATAG
>BRYF01000012.1:2312500-2320000 GCA_030159135.1 Actinidia polygama
GTTGCTAATGCATTTTAACAAAGAGACGAGTATTTATGCCTAAAGATTTTGTTGGAGGATGCAATCATTCCTTCCACATGGACGGTTTCCAGGTGAGGTGCGATTCAAATGCAATAAAAGGTTTTGACTTTTTTTATTAGATATTAATTGATTTTTAAATTAGATGATCAAAAGACTGAACTAATATCTGAGCTAAGGGAGTTAGTGGTCATGAGTTCGAGTTACAAGACAGTAGTCTAAGGGTTTCACCAAAAATCTAATTGTTTAGTAATTGTGATGAACCGAGACTTTTATACTACGTACATGACATGTGCTTAGGCAATGTACTCACTCGTGCCTAAGTCAAATTTTATCTCTCGAGTTTACCTTAAACGACCTAAGAGAGTAGGTCGTAAGAAAGCTTTTCATGATACCATACATTCATGCACAAGTGGAGTAAATTCCACATTATAGGACGAGGCTCACATAGAGCTAGGGATAACGAGTTTGAGTCACGAAAGCGTCACATTGAGAGACAATAGTCCAAACGGTTTTACCAATAACCTAATTATTTAGTACTGGCGATGTACTCAAGCATGCCTAAGTCAACCTTCATCACTCTAGCTTACTTCACGACAACCTAAATACGTAGGTCGTAAGGAAGCTTTTCATTATACAGTACATTCATACACAAGGGTTTACAAGCACTCTTGGCATATACATGTACGTGTACTGAACACTCACTAGAGTATACCACACCGTCCTAAGTGCCATATAGGGTGCCCTCACCGTGGAATTTACTCCACGCATGTAGCTCTCTCACTTTAGCAAAGGTCCCAAATATGATGAGTTATCCATGGATGGTAAGTATGACATATAAAAATTATTATGATATTGATGGAGAAGATATATGCTTTGATCGGAGACCGCGATCTGGCCAATATTTGACTAGACTTACTATTACCGTTGCTTCTTCTTTTTTTTTCCCTACTAAAACACTACTCTAAATATTATAATCAATAAAAAAATAGTTAATTTTACTGATTTTTGTGCAAGAATAACAAGATCGACCTTTAATTTAGGGTTTCAAAAAGAAATTTCTCAATACACCTGTTAAAATAAATATATACGCTATGATGGATCATGATCCAATAGTTTATAGATCACAAACTTTATTTTGGGCACATTCTGTTGGAAAAAGTTAAGTTTGAGCTGTTTTGGACTCAACTTTTGGGTGAGTCCCGGTTATCAAAATAATTGAATCATATGAGAAATAAGTTCTCTTTTGCGAGTAGATAACCGTAGTGTATTCACTTGTTCAAAATGAATAAGAGATGAATGAAAAATTATTCACCAAAGTGCCACTATTGATGTGAGAAAAATATGAGTCTCATATCACTTGGATAAGAATATTTTAAAGTATTTATATATACTAAGCTAACACTAACAGGTTGAGTACTTGGAGCACCACTAGGGAGTTATGGACAAAATGCACTTGATTCCTAGCTTTCATACACACTCGCGGTTGCACCATAGCTGCATGGCGTGGGTATGATGGGGTGTACTAAATAATTCAATAATTATTTTTTAATCTTTTAATATTTTATTACAGAATAAACTCTCAGCTTTATTCCTATTAACTGAAAAGTCATGACCTTTCAGTTTTGGTAACAACAATCATAAGAATCAAATAATTTGGTTAGTTAATGGAGCTATTACAATGACTTCAACGGTGGAGTAAATTCGTGGCCTTCATTTGTAGTTTGAAAACTTATAAGTAATAACATCTCCTTCAAGAGAGTTCATCAGTGAGAAAAAATCAAAAAGTTTATGGCATCCTGCATTAGAGTCTTCGTGAGAGAGCAACATTGCTAACTGATTCGCCAAGCACACAAAAGTCGTGTTAATTTCTGTGCGCGTGATCATTGCATCCTGGGAGACAGACACCAACTAGCCGTAAGCACCAGTGATATGATGATTCTGTCTTAAGGAGACAATGCTTAACACTGGCATCAGTCCACTGTTAATTTTTATGATTTTCTTTACTGTTTATTATTTATTTTAATACACAATTTATGAATTGTAATAATCTGATAGTTTCAATTTCAGATTTATTTTATAATTTATTTCTCACATATAAATTCAGCAGATTCCTAAATTTTTAATAACACATACTAATTAATTTATCTGAATTACTTTCAATAACTTGTTTTTCGTAAACCATATAAAATATACAATCAATGACAGCCCAAGCAAAATAATCTTTATAGATACAACAATGCTTCTTTGTCTACATAAACGATTCTTAGAATATGATCGGTATACATCACAGCAAGTATGAAAGGATCCACAAAACCAGCATAATCCATGCCCTGTCCCATATATTGCATCATCCTTGAAACTTCATCATCCACGAAGTGTTGCAATGCCAAACACTCCACTAAATTCTCAAGATAAAATGTTGCAACACATGTAATATCTACACGCTTTCCCTCAAAAGAGTCAATGCTACCAATAGTGCTCGGGTGAAGGTGCATTAATTTGACTTTTCAAAGCATCTAGAGGCCGGCCATATGTACATAAAGGGTTTGATTTGAGAGCATGAACCATAGAAAGCAAAAGATATTTTAGATTTTTACCCCATAAAGCAAAATACAAAACCAGCAACCACCATCTCCAGTAAACTTGTAACACTTCTAACTTTTGGAGGGGTTCAAATAAATTGGCCAATATTGCTTTTTCTAACACATTCCAACATCTACAGTGATCTAATTTAGTTGCCTCTAAATTCACTGGTTTTGACTTCTCAGTCAGCTAGAAGCCACATATACAAAGGTTTGTTTGGGAGCAAGATATACATTCATAGAAAAAATATACAAAGTTTTTTTGGGGGGATTTAGGGTCTCAAGTTCTAGGGTTTTGCTAGTTTGTATATAACTTGACAATTTTAGTTTGTTTTTTTTGAATTTTGTCACGAGAGACTTAGGGTTAGGTTGAGTTTTTATCAGTTGCAGCAGTACGACAGTTTTGAGAACTTTCTAAAACTCTGTCATGCATTTTTCTTCCATTGTATCTTTGATTTCATTAAATTTTAATAAAATTTTTACTTTGCAGATAAAAAAATAGAAAAAAATACAAAATGTACACCTTTAATTATAGGGTCCGTTTGAATAGTAAAAGTCGGAGAACACTAGAAAGTGATGAAAAGAAAAAAACAAATAATTTCTTAAGATTTATTTAGCAAGAGAATGATAGAAAGCTGGGGGAAAGAAAACATGCATAAAACTTCCCAACAGAAGAATTTTTTTTTGGATGAAAATGCATGGTGTGTTTTTCAGTTTTCTATCATTCTCTTGCTAAATAAACTCCTAAAACTTATTTCTAATGAATTTTGATGATATCCAAACTATAAAATTAAGATTTTTTTGCAAATTTTCCATTTTGAGCAAATGCATGCAAGACAATAAAATTAAAATTTTCTTTTCTTTTACTTCACTTTCTATCATCTTCACTTCTCATCGTCATTAACTTCCACATCAAGCAGAAGCTTAGCGACTAGGAGATTTCCCTAAGAGAGTCAAACAAATTGACAAATTTCTTGTTTCTAAAACATTCAACCTCTGGTTCAAGAAGTCATTTTCTGTGATGTTAATGCTACCTCCCAAACAACCCCTAATTCTTTGGTAAAATAAGGACATAACTTCTGAAGATTCATGTAGGGTTCAATGTAAACTTGGCCTTTGAAGCTGGTTGGTAAGATGGCAAATCTTCCAACCATTTTAGGACAGAGTAATGGAGGACACTGGATTTCCACTCACAGCATGAGAAATAAAGAAGTATTTGGGAATTTTCGTAGTTAGTCTATTTTTTGGGCCAACACAATTTGACTATATAGCATTGTGCAATTTCTGACATTTTCTTAACAATTTGACTTAGATTTGTGAAAAGTGTGACAAAACAATAGAAAGAAAGTGGGCGGAAATAGAAAAGTGGCTTGACTTTGGGGGGCCCAAAAGGTGAAAAAGGATTTGAAAAAAAACATTATGTGGTGGGATGTGAAAATAATTCATGATTAAAGAATCCAATAATGTAGTAGAGTGGAAATTACTGGGAGCTTGTGATGGAATTTGATTTGCAGTATAAAGTAAACTGAATAATTGAGCCTCAGATCATTTCAATGTGCAATGTAATTCTAGAAGAAGAAAAAAAAAAGAAGTTGATGATAAATTTTTTTAACCTTATTTGTATGTCTATATGTGGTGGTGATGATTTCTAAGATTTGGCTTTTGAGTTCAATAAGTTTCTAGTTTGAGTCCGTCTCTTAAGATGATTTGCGCGATTGTTAACTTCAAAGCTATCATATTAGTTTTCTCGAATCTAATTAGCTGAGCGGGGATACTGACCTATCAAAAAATAATTTCTTAGACTAATTGTGTTTCAAGCTCCATTTATCTATGTCATGCGCAAAGTTGTTAAACATATTTTTGTCTTTGTAAGGATATTTTAAACTTTTTATTGTATTTTTACCCTTAAATGAAGTAATCTCTTAACACAGTTAAAGGCTTGCTCTTAAGATATAACCCAAAAAAATTAATTTTTGCACATAAAGATGACTTAGGCCAAGGTTTCAAAATCTAAGTTGGATTGGTTTCTTATAAACGATCAAGCCTGCTATGATTTTTGACCTATAAATCGGTATCTATTATGGTTGTATTTAGATTTGGCGGTGCTTGCCTATATGCATAACACTGTACTGTGTGCATTGTTTGGGCTCCACTTTGGGATCAATTATGTAATCATAATTGTTCATATTATAGAGCTTGATAATTAGATCACCCATATAAAAATGTTTAGTTAATCGAACATCTATATCATATTTATCTTTAAAAAGACAACATATATGATTTTTAGAGAATTTGTGAAACAAATATAATTCGATCGCGGGGTTATAGATGTCCAATAAACCTGACTTTTCTGCGAGCACTACAAAATTTACGGTTCAAATCTTTATCATTAAAACCAATGGAAATATACATGCATAAAGCCAATGAAAATAACAAGCAAATTGTTTTTATAACCCACAAGTACTTTTCATATTGTCTTATTCATTTTTGCTTCCACTCGGTTTATGATTGAGCGTGTTGAACATGAAAATAACAAATTGGTGAATTAATGCTTCCAATAATTACTGGTTTCACTGCATTCAAACTTGTGTGATGTGTTGCACACTACCACTTTAGTAGACAACAATATTAACTCTTCCTTTGCATGGATGAACTGAGGGAGGTTTATTTGGTGGTGAAAGCACCCTATATTTGAATTCTTGGAACCCTTTAAGTTGTGTTTTAATATATATATAGTTCGAGTTCTCTTGAAGTCACTAATAGTTTAATTATTTGTTAACTTTAGAGCTTTCAAATTAATCTCTCTCGTTCCTAATTGAGCTAGATGAAAATATTGAATTATATATATATATATATATGAGAGATTAATTTGAAAGCTCTGAAGTTAACAACTGGTTAAACCACCGGTGGCATCAAGAGAACTCGAACTGGAGACCCCTTGAACTCAAAGTCAAGGTCTTTAACATCTAAGCTATCCATTAAGGTTAACCTATTTGGGTCAGAAATTTGTGAACGGCTGACAGAAAAAGGAAAATAAAAAGATAATAAAGTAAAGAAGTTTAGCACTTTTTATTATAATCTACCCATTAAAATGATAAATAATTATAGGAACACCCCTATTACATCATTTTAGTGGATAATTACGTATACAATCTCTTTAAAAATAGCATGTTTCCAAATATATCAACTAATGTTGGGTTGACAATAGTAGCCCGATATCAAAAGTAGGTGGAACCAACCTACGAGAATCAAATTACTTTGAAAACTTTTTTTGGGTGAGGTGACGATTATGGGAAAGTACAATACTTTTCAAGTAGTTTTATTTTTACATCTTTCTAAATAAATTAGGGAAGAAAATACTTTTTTAATAAAAAAAGAAGAAAATACTTTTTATCCTTTTCCAAGATGATATTATGGAATCATTATAGATCAAATTGATTTGGTCGGTGGACCCCCCAAAAATGAAATATAGTAGTGTGTTTTTTGGTAAATAATATATAGCAGTGCAACTTATTAATAAATAGTTAGTTTAAAGTAATGTTTAAAATGTAACTAATTTTCCAATATTCGATAGTAATCTCTTTTTTTTTCCTCTCATACACATCACAATTTATAACAAAAGACCAATAAATGTGAGCCATTTGGCGCTCAGAAAAGACCACTCACTAAAAGTACGGAATAATTTTTATATAAAACGTGATATAATAACTAATTAATACAAGAACAATTAAGTTGCATTGAAAATTATTATGTACAAATTGTTGAATATTGGGCTGGGTCAAATTGCCCGTGTTGGCATGACTCAGTCTATGATCCAGGTTATGTAGTGGATAAGAAGAGAAAGAGGTGTGGGTAAAAAAAATTACACCAGAAACTGCCACATGTTTTATTTAAAGTTGGAGTCCATTTTCTCTCTCTAATGTATAATATATAGAATATTTTGAGATCGAAGCTGCTCTCTCTCTCTCTCCTCTATGTCTCACTACTTTTCTCTCTGTTAAATAAGAAAAAATTAAAAGGCTTTTGAACTGTGGAAAAAGGACAATACTCGCCTTTGTGGTATTGTTCATCGTTGAGATCGTTGATTCGGGTTTGGAGCACGTGATTCACCATCGGTTCATCAATTGTGGTTCAAATTCAAGAGGTAATTTGCTTCCGCCTATTATTCAAGAATCCTAATAAGAAAGCGGCATTATAAATTATTACTATGAACCAAATACATTACGATTTTTGTCTTCCACAAAACCAATTAATTTCTCAAAAAAAAAAAATAGTTGGATGATCTCAAGTTGTGTTAATTTCTAAGTACAATTAGATCTCCATATCTAGGGCTTCCTCTATTTTATTTATCATCCATAAATGAAAATATTTTCAAACGGCAAACAAAGTAATATTTATTATTAATAATAAAATATGATAAAAAGAGAAAATATAGAAACATAGTAAAATTAGCTATAGTTATTTAGGTGCCAACTACAATTCGTTATCCAAAATACTGTCTAAGTTGCATGACCATGGGATTCAGATCCTCTGAAGTTTCCCTTGGATGTTCCTGCAATGTACAGAACGACGTTATTTTGTACATTTCAAGAACAAAACTACGTTATTTTGATTAAACGACGTCATTTTATGGTTAATTAAAATGATGTCATTTTGTTCCTGAAGTTTACAAAATAATATCGTTTTGTACACTCAATAACACTCCACCTATGGTGCGCTTCAGAGGATCCGAACTCCCATGACCATAGGTAATATTACTTGGTCTGTCCATCCTATTCTAACTCCCATTAATTCTCCAATCAGATCCTAAATCAACTCTCTTCCGCCGACCCGCGCACCTTTCTCTCTAACAATAGCTGACATTTTCATTCGATTAATGCCGTTATACAGACCCTCG
>BRYF01000012.1:2370000-2372500 GCA_030159135.1 Actinidia polygama
ATAATTTGTTTGGATGAAAAATAAGACGATACACTTTAGTCCATAAGTCACGTGAACCTGTAATGAAACAAAAATAAACAATTGTGGCTTACTTAATTTGTCAAAATTCTTCTTTCTTAATAAGAGAATTGGAGTCTTGCTAAAGGCCTTTCAACATAAAAAATATAAATAAATAAAACAAGAATTGGTTAGATTTTCTTATGTATTCTTTTGATGCCCCTCTCTGTCCCTTGCATTCTATTGGTAATCTATGAGATGGACAACAACATTAGTACTATAAGAGTTTTATAAAACCCTAGAATTGGAATCTTTCCTTAAGGAAATGAAAATCCACTGTTTTGCCACTTAGTATGCATATTAAATCTTGTAGTGTTGTTGCAGAAACACGAGTTTGGCTCTTTGGAAGGTGCCAAACCCTCAAATGCTCTGTGGAAGTTTGCATTTGTTTGTGCCTTTACAAAAATAGCTTTGGGTTAGGTTAGATTTTTAACACTTTTGATTTTTGACTTTAATTTGTTTTTAGTGGGTTTTTTTAACTATCAAAGCAAAATTGTACTTATATTTTTTTTTTCTTGACAAATAAGTCATCTAATTTGAAAAAGAATTCACTAAAGACAAGTGGTTTAAATTTTTTCAAGATCTCGTGATCTGCTGCCAAACTTATTCCAATTACTAATTCAATCCGAGCTCTCTTATTGAATTGCTCATTTAATGAGCATTCTCTATATTATGCCTTGAAGAGGATGCGAACCTCTATGCTCTTTAGCACGAGATTTTGAGTCTCTCGTGTTTACCATTTCATCACCCAAAGTGAATCATATTCCATGAATAAGATATCTATCGAGTGTGATGTATTGAATATATGACAAAGTTGGTAATAGGTAACTTTGTTAATTATCGTAAAAAATATTTTTCATTAATTTTCAAGAAATCCTCAAAAAATATTTTTTTCCTACTATTTAACCCTTTTTTATTACCATGATCCCAAAGTAGCCATGATAGTTTAGTGATCTAGATCTTAAAGCATGACATAGGATTTATATTTTAGCATGTTATCATGTCAAAATGACATTATTTGATAGACACGTACCGATAGGGTATCAAGTTATTTTTTAATAGATTACTTTTTTATTACGATTCAATCGTGTGTACCTATAACTATATATGTATTTGCATTATTTTTAAATATGCTTTTAATGAATAATTTTTAAATATAATGACTACTAATTTAAAAGAAAAAAAAATTTAAATTTTTTTATACTTTCAGACTCCGAGGAATCCAAAAAATATATAAAATTTTAATAAAAAACTGTTAAAAAAGTTGACTAAAGACGAAAAAACTCAAAAAACCAAAACAACTAAAAAAATCTCGAGGAAATAAAGTTTGGCCAAACTCGAACTTTATTATCTATGTATGTTCTTTACAAAAAAATTTGTATAACATTTCATTTTTACTAAAAAAAAAAATACGTATGTGTAAATAGCTAGAGAGTGTATTTTTTTTTTTTTGTATATTTTTTTTGTTTTTGGAAATTGTAAAATTCGGGGTGTAGTTAAGGCTTGGAAGAAACGACCTCTGAAACGGAAATAGAAAGCCTTCGGCGGGAAAAAGGAATACGCCAAGCAACAACCCAGCAAAAGAACGATAAAGCAATCTCTCTCACTCTCTCTCTCTCTCCTCTGACATATACGCATACGCATCCATATACTGTCTGTATATATATGCAACCAAAATCATAAAGCAACGAAAGCCAAAAGAGCACAGGAGAAGAGAACCAGAAAATCTCTCTCCTTGTTTTCTTACAGAGAGAGAGAGAGGGAGATTTGAGCTTAAGAAAACGACCTCCGTCTCAGATCTCCGTTAGATTCTTCGAAGTCCTTCTCAGGTATGCTATGTTTCAATTCAATACTCACACACAAAAACACGCACGCTGTGTATCGAATCTAACATTGCTGTGGTGATCTTGAAATCAATATTGTTATACAATATTCCGTTTCCGAAACTTAATTTCGAGATTTACTGTTTTCGTTGTTGATAATCTGTTTTATTGATCACCGAAATTGCCAGGATTTTAATGAAATTCAAAGCTGTGCAATATAGATATATGAATGTAGAATGTGCATATACCTATCTATGATTGATGAGTGTGTTATTGTCATTTGTTTTTGCAATAGTTTCGGAAGTTCGTTTTATCGAGAAATTGCAATTCATTACTCCTATTTGATTTGTTAACACTTAAAACTTATTGAAAAATGAAATCAATTTTTTTCTTATTAGGAAAGTTTTCTGAAATTTTCTCTCTCTAGGTTTAATGGAGAGAGGAAAGCTACACTTGACCGTGATTAGCGACTGAGAAGTAAACCTTGGTGCTCTGAAACAGAAAAAGAAAAAATATTCACAATCCAGTATTTTGCCATTTCCAGAAAGGCCCTTTGCGTCTAGTTGAACTAATTTGTTTGACAATGAAGCTGTAAAATGTAAATTAGCGAGTTATTGGGG
>BRYF01000012.1:2430000-2432500 GCA_030159135.1 Actinidia polygama
TTTTAATTTTGTCTAAAATATGAAAAGAGAGAGGCTAAAAAATAATAAAATAATAATAATGGATGTTGGGTTTACTAGAAAACTTAGGTTAAACGAGTCCTAGAAACTAGTCCAAAAAACCAGAAACGAGCCAAAGAAAAAACCAATACTTTTCTAGCACAACTAAAAAATTTCGACTAAGCGAGTTAAAAATTACGTCAAATGAGGGGGAAAAACTAAATATATTTAGCCAAAACACAATCAAAGGTGTCAAAGAGGTGAACTGACAAGAGTACGACATGTTAAGATTTTAGCACAATATGTTAAAACTCCGACGCAGCCCAACACGGCAAGATCATGAGCATAGTAATGAGACGGGCCATATCTAGATTTTTATTAATTGACACCACACACGACACTACACAAAGAACGATAAATACTAAAATAAATAAATTCAAATGACACACCCTCTCCATTTGACACTTCTAAACACAAGACAGAAATTTAAGCTAAACTAGACCTCTTAAGTGTAAATTTGATCCTATCAAAATCCATAGGGATTAGGACTGTTCACGGGTCGGTTCGGGTTTGGTTTAGGGTTACTCGACACCCGATCTGAACTGGTCGGATTGAATAATTTTGGGCCCGAATATGATCCAATAGATGGTCGGATTGGGTCGGATCAGGTGAAATTTGGTCGGGTTGGGTGAAAAGTATGAATTTTTGTGTAATA
Organism: Actinidia polygama; assembly: GCA_030159135.1. Taxonomy (NCBI): domain Eukaryota; kingdom Viridiplantae; phylum Streptophyta; class Magnoliopsida; order Ericales; family Actinidiaceae; genus Actinidia; species Actinidia polygama. Next base: position 2,430,713 of record BRYF01000012.1, read on the forward strand.
TTTTATCATATTGGGCGATCGGGTTGGGCGATTGAATGGCCCGACATCCGAATTGAATGTGTTTGAATTAATTAAAAATTCACCCGTTATTCACCCGTAGAATGAGCGAATTTGACCGAATTCGAATTGGATCGGTTTGTACAGCCCTACTAGGGATACACTAGACGGGGGAGAAGAAACCAAAGGCATCAATCAAGGGAGTGAGAAATACGTGGTGGGGAGCCACCAGCTTTAATCAGGGAAAAAGTGCGTCGTTGGACGTATCCCAAAACTGATCTCACTGTCAAAATTGCACTACAAGACAAAGGGGTCCTTTTCGGGTGACTCACTCAACTTTGAAACACCACTTCCCTACGTCTCTCCACCAAAATTATTCAATACTTCTCGGACGAAAAAGTTAGTGGGGGACAGACTCATCTGGATATTTAGTGCATGTTGGTAGATTTTATAAATTGTATTTTTTTTATTTTGAAAGTTATGTAAAATATTTAGTATAATTTCCACTTTTATTTATGAATTTAAAATAACTTATAAAAGTTAAAAAAATTAATTCAATTTTTATTTTTAAATAAATAATTTTAAAATAAGTTCAGCTATACTAAATACCCTCTTAATAAGAAAGTTGGTGGGCGAGTTCTTCAGTCTGGACGAACAGTACCTAGTGCAAGTTTGTCATAGCTTCTAAGCTACAATTTTTACTTTTTTTTTGTTTGAAAAGTTGTGTAGAACATTTGGCACAACTTATGATTCTGTTTATGCATTCAAAATAACTTACAAAAATTAAAAAATAACTAATTTTAGAAACCTCTCTTTTGAAGTTCTTCAACTATACTTTTAAATAAGTAATTTTAATATAAATTAGCTACACTAAACACTCTCCTAATATTAGGAGTGTGAATTCGTGTCATTATCAATGTGAGAGTCCGCAATTTATAGTTATATGAATTGAATGACCGATTATTATGTAACACAATCTTCATGGATCAACCCCTAAGATTATGGCATTAATATTTTATAAGCGATAATCCCTCATCTTATATGAAAGCTGGGTTTTACAATAAATTACTCCATATGTCCTACTTTATTTATTTATTTATTTTTTTTAAATTGGAAATGCAACTTTTCAAGAGGACAAGCATTAGAAGTATCCACGGTCCATAATTAAAAAAGTGAATAAATCGCATCAATTCAAAAGTAAAAAGATAAAAGAGAATTTTTATACTATTTCAGTGATTGATTTTTTAAAATAAATACATATTTTAAAACATTTAAAAAGATAAAAGTGGACAAGTAAATTGATATTGCAAGGAATACAAGTTAAATCAATTGTAATGCGAAAGGATGGAATATTACTCCTAAAATACTAATAATTACTCTCTTTCTTTTCTTTGCGGATGTCATTTTTGGCCCCTTGTTAGGTGAACTTGTCCCTTTCTTTGTGGATATCATTTTTGGCCACATGCTAGTTGAACTTATCCCAAATGCTATTTATTTAGAGTTTCTATTCAAATATTATAAAAATAGTGAGATTTGAGGTATAAGTTTAAGATTAGTATAATATGTGATCATGCTACCTACGGCAATGGATGAGACTTTAGGAGGCAGAAGGGACTTCGGTTGGAATGTAAATGGTAAGATGATAAAATATTTCGATTTTACTTTTGGCCGAGTTCAGATGTTCTTCGTGGTCAAATTGTCATTTTATAGCAAGTTCGGTTATTATCTCAACGCAATAACTCAGTCATCGAGCTTATCTTGAAGGATTTTTCTAAGTCAAGCTGAGAATAC
>BRYF01000012.1:2440000-2442500 GCA_030159135.1 Actinidia polygama
GCGACAAAAAATGATGAAATATAGCATTTTTGTTAATCGTTAAAAACTTTGATGGGAGTATTTTTAGTATTATCAAAATGCTACCGATGATTTTATGCCACTTGTTCACCACCGACTTGAATACTCGTAATATGTTTCTTATTTGAAAAAAAATGTTAAAGGTTGTGTTTAGATCAGTGAGGTGTGAATGGATTTGTGGAGAGAAAAGGCAATCAAGGAAAAACTAATAAAATCAAGTCGTATTTGTTTATTTCTTATTCTTATCGTTTTTTCTTCTGTTAAGCTCTCCTTAAATCCTTAATTCAAATACATGCTTTATAAATTTCTCTGCAAATCGGGGATCCGAACACAACCTAAAAAAATAGTTAAGAGAATAATATCGTAACAGTATAGCTAGTGATACAAAATGGTGAAAAAAATATGACATTATATTATAATAATTTCAATTTTTTGTGCCAAGTTTTAAACTTTATTTCATTGTAGTGTCACAAATTCTTCATGTTTATCACAATTTAAAACAAACCCTTCTAAGATTCTCCCATTTTTTTCACAATTCCACATATATAGGTACATAAATTTGGAAGGCTATGAAGGGGGATTTGAGATCACTGAGGTTGAACAACTCTTGTCAAGTATGGAATCCAACTTCCACCAATGGGCCTCAAGCTTTGCTTCTCGTGGGGTTGGTCCAGATGACCCTATCTCTGTGGACAAGTACAAAAAATGCTTGCAAAGAATGAGGCCTGAAGTTGCATTGTCTGTAGCAAAACTTATATTCTATGGCGATCAAAGGAACGTGCTCGAGAAGGTTGTGATCCCCTGCACCATCATCCAGACTACTAATGATGCGGCGGTCCCTGTCTCCGTCGGAGACTACATGATGAAGATGATCAAGGCGAAATCAACAGTGGAGATCATAGAGGCAGATGGGCATTTCCCACAGATGACTGCTCATGCCAAGTTCCTTGAGGTGCTAGGTGGAGTTTTGGGTTTTGATCTTTGATTTTCAGGGAAAATTACACTCTCTACACCTTTACTTTTATCTAAATATTAATTTTTATTTTTTACTTTTAATTGTGTCAGTCAACTCTTAATACTTTAGGCCAAGTATCAATGTGACCCTTATGTCCAATTTCCGTTCAATAAAAAGTCTTACAGTCACTTACCATGAGGTCACATAGCCTCTTTTCATGAATTGATTAAATAACAGACGGACGAAAGGATCATATTGAAAATTAACCTGAAGTGGTTGTTTTAGTAGACAAGTGGGTACTCTTAGCTTTTTTTTATTTAATTTTATTGTTATAAATAAAGGCCATTTGGACAAGGACTTGTTATCACGAATTCTTGGGCTGGTGACGGGATGGTCGTTTTGTTTGTTTTCAGAGTTGTTTGTCTTTGGGTTAGATGAAAAAGAGCTATTTTGGATTGTACATATGAAACTTTGTGGAATGCAAACTACTTTTGGATAAGGATGCTTAGGGTGTGTTTGGAATTATATTTTTGTTTTCTTCGGCTCCGTTTTATTTATTTTCTTTTTATGTTATAACAAAAGGCGAAATCCACGCCGCTCAATAGTGTTAGATTTATAGTTTTACATCAGTTAAAAAATGAATTTGAACACTTGAATATAAGCTCTTCGTGACACTATCTTTCTAAATTGAGCCCTTGTAAGTCGGTGGTTTTAATAATGAATTCTACCTGACAAATTGTATTATTAATAACTCTGTCGTGTGCATGATAGTGTCTCACTATCTCTAAGGTGGTCAAGAAGAGAAGAATTTGAGTACAACCGTGATATTAATTCATCATGTTTAAGTGAGATCACCAACGTATGATGTTATACCATGTAGACATGGAGTATCCCCTATACATATGTAGTAGATAACAGATTGATTTGGAGTGGGTAGTGACATTCAAATAGTGACATTTACTTGTAGCTATATGGTATTTTTATAATTGGTTGGTGATACTACATAAGTATGGTGACGTGATATCACAATTATATTTATTTATTTTTTCTAATAAGATATAGTTTTGATAGTTTTTAAACTATTTTCGAGGAGAAATTTGGGAAAAAAAATACTTTTTTTTTTAATTTTAGGAAAATCATTTTCAATCAAAAAGTTTAATAAAAGGTGAAAAAATATGAGCGGTTTTTATTTTTAAAACCCATTAGTCAAGTTATGTCACGCCCCGGTCAAACTAAGACCCGACCACACAAGCTAACAAACCAAATGAGAAGAAGTCAAATTAAATAACACGATAAATATACTTGTCATTACATCAGAGTACAGTACATCTATCCCTCCTGTGAGACTATACTCTCCATGAGCTATTAAATATAAAATAGGGATGATAATCCATGGACAAAGCCCACACCGGCTAAAAGAATAATTACAATTTTCAAAAATACATGTCCATAATTCGAATTGCTCTAATCCCAAACTTTTTTGGCTCAAATCGAAGCCATCGTTGTGTAAAAATCTTGTTCAAGAAA
>BRYF01000012.1:2475000-2480000 GCA_030159135.1 Actinidia polygama
CAACAAACCTCTTATAATCAACAAACCTCTGATCGAAGCACTCGATTTCCTCTTATGCTTCTCAGGTAACATCAATTCTTACTGTTCACAATTTAGAATTTGTACATTTTTTCTATCGATCATATCTTTTGAGATTTTGTTACCAAATTTTCCGGGAAAAATTCTCCTATGTTGACCTCATTTTCCCCTGAACCAAACATCAGAATAGCTTCAGAAAATACAATTTCTAGGTGAGGTATTTTATGGAAATGTATTTTAGGGTTCACTAAATGATTGTTCTGTACCTAATTCTGAATCACTTCTGTATATCTAGGAGTTCGGAATTAGCCGAGACTCGAGGCAGTTCTTTTGTATGCATAAGAATATCTATGGGTTTAACTATTAAAACAGTAAAACGTGGGTTTCGATATATTTTAAATGAGAAAGATGAGCATGGTAAAGATTCTTATGGCGTTAAGTTAGAATAACTGGGTATTGAGTTTTTGCTTTGCTAATGTAGATTTTCCCTTAATAGAGAGGATTGAAGGGTCTCACCTAAAATCAATTGGAAATATACGAACTAGCCTCTAGATTATATATACTAAGTTTGTGTGACTTAACACTTGTGACATTGCCCGGTGACAAGTGACAACAATGACAACAATATAATGACTCGTGCAGAGACTTGGCTCACATGAGCCACCTAAGACCTAGCTCAGATACCATGTTAAAGAAGATCGAAATGTCCAACCTAAACTCAATTGACAATAGTTGAATTAGTCTCTAGATTATATATATTAAGCTTGGGTGACTTAAGTAACTGATATGGGACCGACTAACCCTTCTAACAATCCTCTCTTCGTCTTCTTTTTCCCCCATATGTTTACTAGTTTTATGGCATATGGTGAAGCCTGTTTTATGTCTAGAGGACCTTGGAGACCTAATGTTTCGTCATTCGATTTTATCTATTAATTTACCTTTTCATATTGCTTCAAATGACGTAATTTTTAAGGTCAATATGAATTAAAGGATTCTCTATAAGTGGATCTAAGATTTTTTTTCTTTCGAGAACTTTTCACATCTTTGTTACTCCTTTTTCAGGAGATGGCATCCTAGCTACCTGAGTGCACCTAATATGGTCAATTGACCGAAGCTACACTACAATATGGAAATTGGAGCTCAGTTTCAGAGGTTGTGTCATGTACAAATGCGGAGGCTTCTCTTTATCATAGGAGTTATCGGTTCTGTTGTAGTTCTGTTTCAAATTCTAGTGTTTCCGTACAAAAGCTATCTATCAATTATATCACATGGAACAACGGGTTCAGCTTTTGTGATGGTTGGACGTGTCACACTTTCAAACAATTCAAAATTAACTAGTCTGGATGTAGTTCTTAAGGTGGTAAATAATTATATGGCTTCTGATTCTGAGGACAAGGCTAGGGATGAAGCTGAAATGGATGGACATGGAAAAAGACTATAATTCACAATCAGATGATGATGGGACATGGATAATTCTCTAAAAATAGTAGGGGATGGACAATCATGTACCGAGATCACATCTGAGAGCAATTTGGACCTTGATAAGAGTTTGGTAATGAGAAATATTACACAAATAGATTCTTGGGTAATGGGATTAGAACATCAACTTAGTCCCATCGGACGTAATAGGGAATCAGACAAGCATTCTATGCTGGACAAAAGTCAAGAGACAAACACCTTAACTGTACCTGGGGAAGATTCACGATCGATCTGGTTTTAAGTCTGTCAGACGTGTCTGTGAGAATCTCAACATATGAGATAGCAAGCTTACATGCAAACTCAATAACTCCACTGTTATCTATTGCAGGAAAAATATGTTCGGCACATAATGGCACTCAACTTGTGGAAACCCAGTTCATGCATGCAAATAACGACCTAGTGCAACCTGATTAAGCTTCTCGGAGCAGTAGTTTGTTGGTGTATGTCAACTTGTTTATGAACAAGAAATGGATTAAGACAATGTCAATATTCCAAATGAATTTGTTATTGCTTCGGAGTTCTGATGCAGCTAAATCAATGGTATGGATGCGTCTATGACTAAAAGGTTTCTCTTGAGCATTGTGGATAAATTAATGTGCTAAAGAATTTTGACGTTATGACTGGTTAAAGGGGCCACAATGGTCAAGCCCATAGGATCGGGAACTTCGATTTGCAAGATCACAAATTGAGAATGCTCCTATTATAACGAACGGTCCAGAAATCTATGCTTCTCTTTTTCGAAATTACTCCATGTTTAAAAGGTAATCACATTTAACTGAAATATGTGTATATGTACAATTTGTTGTCTGCGGATAGTTTGTGTTGGGCATTATCCTGATATGGGTAAGGTCGTTACAATCTCTACCCTTTATCCTGTCATATTCTCACAAGCTGTCTAAATTCATTTAGAACAACACGATCTTCATGTCTTTAGTGCCCGTCTATGCGCTGTTGTGTTCTGAAGCCCATAGGTTCATGTGAATGGATCAGCTCTATACCATAAGTAACAATCATTGAAGCTCAACCAAAACGGCTAGTCAAGGTATATCGTTTAGGTTCATTGCTCCTACTTATATACCCAAGCCCTCTTGCAAACTCCCGACGTGAGACTGTACACACACCAATTGTGTCTGTTTTGTTTTCTACTATCAGTCCCCTTTTACGCATAAAAAAACGTTTTTTCCCATCTGTAATATTGCCAGTGTTCCATGATTGTGTTTAAGTATCATATCATAACATATTGTCTTTAGAGATTATGACTTGGCCTGATATCAAGTGCTATCAATCTTCAGTGGTGTGGCACGGGTTTGAGTCATAGGTATCAGCCTCTCACAAAAATTGAAGGGAAGGCTGCCTCCTACTACCATTTGGAGACCCTATTGTGAGTTGGAGTCTTGTGCCCTAGCTACGACCTTTTCTTATAGTAATAACATAATGCTCTTTCAATTGAAGGTTTAATATATGGCTAATATCCTTACATATGTTCAGACTACCATATTCAGATGCTTGTAGGATAGTATACTTGATTTTCATTTCTAATAAATATCCAAGTTAGATGTAATTACCATTTTATTAAGAAGAAATAAAAGCATGTTTCTTGTATGCGAAAATTAAATAAATCGAATTGGATATACAAGGATTAAAACCTATGTTAGATGCAACATTTGAGAGGGAATTAATGCATCTTCGGAGGAGGACTTGAACTAGGAAGGTTTACTTCTCTTCTCTTCTCTTTTTTTTTCTCTTCTAAAGAGCAGTCAATTAAACATCCGGATCAAAACCTAATATCTAGATTTTTAATTTATATATGCTAACCATGTAGGAGTTATGAGTTGATGGAACAGGCTCACTTATTTTATTTACCTTTTAGTTCACAAAGGCTCACTTATTTTATTTACCTTTTAGTTCACAAAGGCTAAGGCAAGCTTATAATCGAGAAACATTTGCCAGAAGAACTTGGAGGACTATCTAAAGAATTACAAGTACATTATCTTACTTCAAGGTGAATTTTCTTCTGGATTTGAATGGATTTTAGTTAGTATCAATGCTCCAAATGAACCAGTAGAAAGGAAAGCAGTCTGGAATGAATTATAAGATCTAAAAAGGGTTTTTAAATTTCCATGGTGTGGATTGTTGGAGATTTTAAAGAGAGATCAAGAATTGGGGTGCACGAGAATCTTTGGTAGTATGAGGGATTTCAACAACTTTCTCTACTATATGGATGTTGTTGATCGACCACTTTGCGGTAGAAAATTTACATGGTTTAGCTCAAAAGTGAACGACTGCTGAAGTAGACTGGATAGAAGCCTTGTTATTAGAGAGTGGCAAAATTTCCAAAAATTGACATTACGGGGATTGCAAAGAAGTTTATCCGATCATTGTCCATTATGTTTGTCAGATGAAGAGCAGAATTGGGGAGCTAAACCGTTCAGATTTTATTAATGCTTGGTTGTATCACCCAAAGTTTGATAAGCTAGTAAAGGATTTTTGGAAAGCTACTATGGTTCAGGGATGGGAAGGATTCAGGTTGATAAAAAAATTGGAGGATCGAAGCATGTTATCAAGTCTTGGAATGTAAATGTTTTTGGGAATATTGATACAAGTATCAATAAACTTGAAGAAGAGCTTCACGAATTGGATAAATGTCTGGAGATCATAGCTTTATCTGCCGATGAAATGAAGACCAAGGTGAAGTTAAGGAAAGAGACGTGGGAACTGTGTAGAAGGAAGGAAGCATTATTGAGACAAAAGACAAGAATCAATTGGATCGTGGACAGAAACACATCATGCATCCATACCATAGCCAATTGTAGATATAGAAAAAATCTTATTGGTCATATTAAGGTGAGAGGGAGATTGATTACAGAACCTGATGAGATTAAATCGGAGATATCTAAACACTTCAGATCAGGGTATTCTGAAATCAATTGGAGACCAAGAATAGGAGGCCCCTGAGTAAATTCTCAAGTACAGAAAGCAGAGAGCGGCTGGAAAAAATGTTTTCCGAAGAGGAGCTCACATTAGCAATGAAAGATTGTGTCCCTGGTAAGGCTCCCGGAACCGATGGTTTCAATTTTAGATTTGTTTCTCATTTCTGGGAGTTACTCAAGGATGATTTTATTAAGTTTATGGGAGAGTTTTATGAGAATGGTAAATTGACTAAAGGTGTGAACTGTACATTTTTAACGCCCATTCCAAAAGTTGAAGAACACCTTTATTGAATGATTTCAGGCCCATTAGTTTGGTGGGTTGTATGTGTAAGATTCTTGCTAAGGTTTCGGCAAATCCGTTAAAGAAAGTGCTGGATGATGTGGTTGGTGAAGGCTTGAAGCTCAATCATCTTTCTTAGGTGGGAGAAATATTTTGGATGGAGTGTTAATTACAAATGAGGTTATTGATTGGATCAATAAGAACGAAAAATACCATTTTAGCAACAAAGCAGTATTTTTAGCAACATCACCAAACTTTCGTTGTCACTCCATCGCCTGATATTCCATCTTTCT
>BRYF01000012.1:2490000-2492500 GCA_030159135.1 Actinidia polygama
ATAAATACCTCTCATAACTGATGCCTCATTTCTCCTACAGAAAAGAAAATTCAACAAACCTCTTATAATTCCACCATTCTAGTTAAAATTAAAAGCAGAGGATCTCTCTCTCGGCGTACTGGCGGCCAGCCGGTCACCCACCCCGCCGGCGACAACCACCCCGCCTCTTGTCTTGGCCAGTCGCGACTTTATAACTCTTCATGGACACACCGATCAAGTCCTTCCATTTTGCCGTCCATTATTCTTCTCGCGCAACCCCCTCCCATTCCTCTCTCCCTCTAATTAGAAAGTGAAGAAATTATAGAAAATCCATGTTCAAACTCGCATAAAATTGCTGGAAGATCAAATGAGACGAGAGAGAGATATCATGCATACAAGTAATTGCATCAACAATCGATCAATCCCTTCTTCATGAGCGCAGGTGAGAAGGAGAGGAAGTGGCTGGGGGCTGAGAGGAACTAGGGTTTTTAAAATTGAAGACAGGGAGAGATTTGGGGAATTAGTCGGTTTGTACTGAGATTCAATAAAGATTTTAAAAATCTTTGTGGTCTGTACTTAGAAAATGAGTGTATTGAGATTTGAGATTGAGACCCTTTTGCTTTGCATTTCGAAGCTACCGGTCTGTACTCTTGCCCTCCTTGAATAAAAAAGACCCTCAAAGAATACAAAATTGCTATTAAATCTTTCAGTTGTGCTCTGCAAATATTGTAGCAGCTTGCTTGAGCTCTTCAGACCTTCACGAATGGCGAGAGAAGTCTCCTCGATCGAAGCGCTCGATTTCCTCTTCTGATTCTCAGGTAACATCAGTTCTTACTGTTCACAATTTAGAATTTGTGCATTTTTGCTATCGATCATCTTTTGAGATTTTGTTACCAAATTTTCCGGGAAAAATTCTCCTCTGTTGACCTCATTTTCCCCTGAACCAAACACCAGAATAACTTCAGAAAATACAATTTCTAGGTGAGATATTTTATGGAAATGTATTTTAGGGTTCACTAAATGATTGTTCTGTACCTAATTCAGAATCACTTCTGTATATCTAGGAGTTAGGAATTGGCCGAGACTCGAGGCAGTTCTTTCGTTCACAAAGGCTAAGGCAAGCTTATAATCGAGAAACATTTGCCAGAAGGACTTGGAGGACTATCTAAAGAATTACAAGTACATTATCTTACTTCAAGGTGAATTTTCTTCTGGATTTGAATGGACTTTAGTTAGTATCAATGCTCCAAATGAACCAGTAGAAAGGAAAGCAGTCTGGAATGAATTATAAGATCTAAAAAGGGTTTTTAAATTTCCATGGTGTGGATTGTTGGAGATTTTAAAGAGAGATCAAGAATTGGGGTGCACGAGGATCTTTGGTAGTATGAGGGATTTCAACAACTTTCTCTACTATATGGATGTTGTTGACCGACCACTTTGCGGTAGAAAATTGACATGGTTTAGCTCAAAAGTGAACGACTGCTGAAGTAGACTGGATAGAAGCCTTGTTAATAGAGAGTGGCAAAATTTCCAAAAATTGACATTACGGGGATTGCAAAGAAGTTTATCCGATCATTGTCCATTATGTTTGTCAGATGAAGAGCAGAATTGGGGAGCTAAACCGTTCAGATTTTATTAATGCTTGGTTGTATCACCCAAAGTTTGATAAGCTAGTAAAGGATTTTTGGAAAGCTACTATGGTTCAGGGATGGGAAGGATTCAGGTTGATGAAAAAATTGAAGGATCGAAGCATGTTATCAAGTCTTGGAATGTAAATGTTTTTGGGAATATTGATACAAGTATCAAGAAACTTGAAGAAGAGCTTCACGAATTGGATAAATGTCAGGAGATCAGAGCTTTATCTGCCGATGAAATGAAGACCAAGGTGAAGTTAAGGAAAGAGACGTGGGAACTGTGTAGAAGGAAGGAAGCATTATTGAGACAAAAGACAAGAATCAATTGGATCGTTGACAGAAACACATCATGCATCCATACCATAGCCAATTGTAGATATAGAAAAAATCTTATTGGTCATATTAAGGTGAGAGGGAGATTGATTACAGAACCTGATGAGATTAAATCGGAGATATCTAAACACTTCAGATCAGGGTATTCTGAAATCAATTGGAGACCAAGAATAGGAGGCCCCTGAGTAAATTCTCAAGTACAGAAAGCAGAGAGCTGCTGGAAAAAATGTTTTCCGAAGAGGAGCTCACATTAGCAATGAAAGATTGTGTCCCTGGTAAGGCTCCCGGAACCGATGGTTTCAATTTTAGATTTGTTTCTCATTTCTGGGAGTTACTCAAAGATGATTTTATTAAGTTTATGGGAGAGTTTTATGAGAATGGTAAATTGACTAAAGGTGTGAACTGTACATTTTTAACGCCCATTCCAAAAGTTGAAGGTTCACCTTTATTGAATGATTTCAGGCTCATTAGTTTGGTGGGTTGTATGTGTAAGATTCTTGCTAAGGTTTCGGCAAATCCGTTAAAGAAAGTGCTGGATGATGTGGTTGGTGAAG
>BRYF01000012.1:2532500-2537500 GCA_030159135.1 Actinidia polygama
TTCTATGCTGGACAAAAGTCAAGAGACAAACACTTTTTCTGTACCTGGTGAGATTCACGATCAATCTGGTTTTAAGTCTGTCAGACGTGTCTCTGAGAATCTCAACATATGAGATAGCAAGCTTAGATGCAAATTCAATAACTCCACTGTTATCTATTGCTGGAAAAATATGTTCGGCACACAATGGCACTCAACTTGTGGAAACCCAGTTCAAGCATGGACATAACTAGCTGTTGCAACCTGATTCAGCTTCTTGGAGCAATATTTTGTTGGTGTATGTCAACTTCTTTATGAACAAGAAACGGATTAAGACAATGTCAATATCCCAAATGAATTTGTTATTGCTTCGGAGTTCTGATGCAGCTAAATCAATGGTATGGATGCGTCTATGACTAAAAGGTTTCTATTGAGCATTGTGGATAAATTAATGTGCTAAAGAATTTTGACGTCTATTACTGGTTACAGGGGCTACAGTGGTCAAGCCCATAGGATCGGGAACTTCGATTTGCAAGATCACAAATTGAGAATGCTCCTATTACAAGGAACGGTCCAGAAATCTATGCTTCTCGTTTTTGAAATTACTCCATGTTTAAAAGGTAATCGCATTTAACTGAAATGTGTATATGTACAATTTGTTGTCTGCGGATAGTTTGTGTTGGGCATTATCCTGATATGGGTAAGGTCGTTAAAATCTCTACCCTTTATCCTGTCATATTCTCACAAGCTGAAATGGAAGGCATGGAAAAAGACTATAATTCACAATCAGATGATGATGGGACATGGATAATTCTCTGAAAATAGTAAGGGATGGACAATCACGTACCAAGATCACATCTGAGAGCAATTTGGACCTTGATAAGAGTTTGGTAATGAGAAATATTACACAAATAGATTCTCGGGTAATGGGATTAGAAGATCAACTTGGTCCCACGGGACATGTTAAGGAATCAGACTAGCATTCTACGCTGGACAAAAGTCAAGAGACAAACACCTTATCTGTACCTGGTGAGATTCACGATCAATCTGGTTTTAAGTTTGTCAGACGTGTCTCTGAGAATTTCAACATATGAGATAGCAAACTTAAATGTAAATTCAATGACTCCACTGTTATCTATTGCAGGAAGAATTTATTCGGCTTACAATGGCACTCAACTTGTGGAAACCCAATTCAAGCATGCAAATAACTAGCTGTTGCAACCTGATTCAGCTTCTTGGAGCAATAGTTCATTGGTGTCTGGCAGCTTGTTTATGAACAAGAAACGGATTAAGACAATGTCAATATCCCAAATGAATTTGTTATTGTTTCGGAGTTCTGATGCAGCAAAATCAATGGTATGGATGCGTCTATGACTAAAAGGTTTCTCTTGAGCATTGTGGATAAATTAATGTGCTAAAGAATTTTGACATCTATTACTGGTTACAGGGGCTACAGTGGTCAAGCCCATAGGATCGGGAAATTCGATTTGCAAGATCACAAATTGAGAATGCTCCTATTACAAGGAACGGTCCAGAAATCTATGCTTCTCGTTTTCGAAATTACTCCATGTTTAAAAGGTAATCACATTTAACTGAAATGTGTATATGTACAATTTGTTGTCTGCGAATAGTTTATGTTGGGCATTATCCTGAGATGGGTAAGGTCGTTACAATCTCTACCTTTTATCCTGTCATATTCTCACAATGTGTCTAAATTCATTTAGAACACCACGATCTTCATGTCTTTAGTGCCCGTACACGTACTGTTGTGTTCTGAAACCCATAGGTTCATGTGAATGGGTAATGGGTCAGCTCTGATACCGTAAGTAACAATCATTGAAGCTCAACCAAAACGGCTAGTCAAGGTATATCGTTTAGGTTCATTGCTCCTACTTATATACCCAAACCCTCTTGCAAACTCCTGACGCGAGACTGTACACACACCAATTGTGTCTGGGTTTTTTTTCCTACTATCAGTCCCCTTTCATGCATAGAAAAACGTTTGTGCCCATCTTTAATACTACCAGTGTTCCGTGGTTGTGTTTAAGTATTATATCATAACATATTGTCTTTAGAGATTATGACTTGGCCTGATATCAAGTGCTATCAATCTTCAGTGGTGTGGTACGGGTTTGAGTCATAGGTATCAGTCTCTCACAAAAAGTGAAGGGAAGGCTGCCTCCTACTACCTTTTGCAGACCCTATTGTGAGTTGGAGTCTTGTGCCCTAGCTACGACCTTTTCTTATAGTAATAACATAATGCTCTTTCAATTGAAGGTTTAACATATGGCTAATATCCTTACATTCGTTCAGACTACCATATTCAGATGCTTGTTGGATAGTATACTTGATTTTCATTTCTAATAAATATCAAGGTTAGATGTAATTACCATTTTATTAAGAAGAAATAAAAGCATGTTTGTTGTATGCAAAAATTAAATAAATCGAATTGGATATACAAGGATTAAAGCCAATGTTAGATGCAGCATTTGAGAGGGAATTAATGCATCTTCGGAGGAGGACTTGAACTAGGAAGGTTTACTTCTCTTCTCTTTTTTTCTCTTCTAAAGAGCAGTCAATTAAACATCCGGATCAAAGTCTAATATATTGATTTTTAATTTATACCATATGCTAATTATGTAGGAATTATGAGTCGATGGAACAGATGCTCAAAGTTTATATCTACAACTAAGGGGACAAGCCAATATTCCATCAGCCACATTTAAGGGGAATTTATGCTTCTGAAGGATAGTTCATGAAATTGATTACGGGAACTAAACAATTTGTCACAAGGGACCCCTGAAAGGCTCACTTATTTTATTTACCTTTTAGTTCACGAAGGCTAAGGCAAGCTTTTAATCAAGAAACATTTGCTAGTAAGAAGGACTTGGAGGACTATCTAAAGAATTACAAGTATTTTATCTTACTTCAAGGTGAATTTTCTTCTGGATTTGAATGGATTTTAGTTAATATCACTGCTCCAAATGAGCCAGTAGAAAGGAAAGCAGTCTTGAATTAATTATATGATCTAAAAAGGGTTTTTTAATTTCCATGGTGTGCATTGTTGGAGATTTTAATGAGATATCAAGAATTGGGGTGCACGAGGATCTTTGGTAGTATGAGGGATTTCAACAACTTTCTCTACTCTATGGATCTTGTTGATCGACCACTTTGCGGTAGAAAATTTACATGGTTTAGCTCAAAAGTGAACGACTGCTGAAGTAGACTGGATAGAAGCCTTGTTAATAGAGAGTGGCAAAATTTCCAAAAATTGACATTACGGGGATTGCAAAGAAGTTTATCCAATCATTGTCCATTATGTTTGTCAGATGAAAAGCATAATTGGGGAGCTAAACTGTTCAGATTTATTGATGCTTGTTTGTATCACCCAAAAGTTTGATAAGCTAGTAAAGGATTTTTGGAAAGCTACTATGGTACAGGGATGGGCAGGATTCAGGTTGATGAAAAAATTGAAGGATTGAAGCATGTTATCAAGTCTTGGAACGTAAATGTTTTTGGGAATATTGATAAAAGTATCAAGAAACTTGAAGAAGAGCTTTACAAATTGGATAAATGTCAAGAGATCAGAGCTTTATCTGCATATGAAATGAAGACCAAGGTGAAGTTAAGGAAAGAGACGTGGATAATAAGAGACGTGGTTAATGTGTAGAAGGGAGGAAAGCATTATGGAGACAGAAGGCAAGAATCAATAGGATCGTTTACAGAAACACATCATATATCCATACCATAGCCAATTGTAGATATAGAAAAAATCTTATTGGTCATATTAAGGTGAGAGGGAGATTGATTACAGAACCTGATGAAATTAAATCAGAAATATCTAAACACTTCAGATCAGGGTATACTGAAATCAATTGGAGACCAAGAATAGGAGGGCCCTGGGTAAATTCTTGAGTACAGAAAGCAGAGAGCATCTGGAAAAAATGTTTTCAGAGGAGGTGCTCACATTAGTGATGAAAGATTGTGGCCCTGGTAATGCTCCTGGAACCGACGGTTTCAATTTTAGATTTGTTTCTCATTTCTGGAAATTACTCAAAGATGATTTTATTAAGTTTATGGGAGAGTTTTATGAGAATGGTAAATTGACTAAAGGTGTGAACTGCACATTTTTAACGCACATTCCAAATTTGAAGGTTCACCTTTATTAAATGATTTCAGTTCCATTAGTTTGGTGCGTTGTATGTATAAGATTCTTGCTAAGGTTTTGGCAAATCGGTTAAAGAAAGTGCTGGATGATGTGGTTGGTGAAGGCTTGAAGCTCAATCTGGGAGAAATATATTGGATGGAGTGTTAATTACAAATGAGGTTATTGATTCGTGGGGATTGGATCAATAAGAACGAAAAATACTATTTTAGCAATTTGAGGAAATTGGGTGAAAAATCAAGCATCTCCATCAAAATTAATTGGGTTAGAAAAGTTAGCCAACCTAGTCTTTGATTATTTCTCCTCTATTACAAGAGCATAGTGATTATTGGGTTTTAATTTCTTTATTGAGTTGTACTTGGTGGTTATTGAGAGATCTGAGTTGGACATTCTCGAATGTCAAAATTAATATAATACCATTTGCCGAATATTGAAACTTCCAAAAATCAAGATGATTCTGATTTCGTTTTAATCTGTGTTTGGATTTTGGATTTGTAGATGGAAAAGAAAAGATATATAAGGTATTCAACACACCAACGAAACTCTCTCCACAAATCCAAGATCTAAATATCTTCTTCGAGATCGTCCCATTGGAGAGTGCTAATTCTAGACAGTCTTTCAGTAGAGAGGCATATTCGTGTAAAACCACGTACACAAAGCATTGGTCTCATTCTTTAACTGTGATGGAACTCATAGTTTTGAAGACTGCAAAGATATTTGGAACTTTTTGCTCTGTCAATTAAACATGAAACATCTTTTCTAGTTAGAAATGGTTGTTTTCTTTGTCATTCCGTTACTGTTAATCTTGAGATTCGCCATGCGTTTCAATGGGTTTTTCTTAATCTTTCTTGTTTATGCA
>BRYF01000012.1:2627500-2630000 GCA_030159135.1 Actinidia polygama
AGTAAAGTCAAAAAAACAAAAAAGTTAAAAAATCTCAACTTTTTTGATAATAAACTTAAAAAAAGCTTAACTTTTAAGCATTACCAAACAGATCCTTATTGTGATTAGTTATAAAAATGTACTGACTATGCAGTTCTGTGAGTGTGGGTTACTGTTTGTTTGTTTGTTTGTTTGTTTGTTTGGAAGGAACTAATAAGACATGGAACTTTAGGGTCAATGGAGGACAATAGATGAAATATTCTTCAGATAGGCCACAAATGTTTGTCGAAGGACAAGCACTAGGGAATGAGAGAGGCCCGGCTTGATTTTCATTTTTTGGAAGGTTAATTTTGAACAATATTTTATAGGCTTTTTTTGGGTAATAATTTTTTTGTGTTTCTTTCACTGCTCCGATTTTTATTTTTTATTTTTTATTTTTATATTTAGTGAATTTTTTTTACTATTTGATCAAGATTCTATATTTTTCTGGTCATTCAGAGTTCGAGAATGTAAAAAAACTCATCAAATTTAAAAAGAAAAAAATCAATAAAGACAAAAAAGCTACTTTTATCCCAAAATAAAACATCTAAAAATTATTTTTTGGGTCTAGTGAACCTTTTTTCCAAAATAGAGAAAAAAAATTATATTTTCAAACTCCTATCGTTAAGAAGAACTGTAAAAATATTAAATTTTGTTCAAATAACGAATTTTTATTATTAAAAATAAAAAAACTCAAAAATTAAATCAGTTAAATGCTCAAAATAAAGCTTGAGCTAAGAAATATTAAAGTTTTGTTTGCAATGGCGTTAGCTAAACTTATGTTAGAGTTGCATATTACAAAACGGAAGTTGAAAAGTTTCAAAATAAAGATTTCAAGAATTAACTCTTTTTCAGTTTTTATAAGTTATTTTTGACAAATAAACAGAAGAATAAATTATGTCAAACACTCTGATACAACTTTAAACAAAAACCGTTGCTTATATGTTTTGCTAAACAGGCAAGCAGCTTAGCTATAATAAATACTTAAATTACACTTTCCCCCTAAGCTAACCCATTTTCTCACTTTGGCCCTTAAAAGGAGGAAAATAATTTTTACACTCATTTTTTAATAAATGCACTCCATTTTTTGTCCTTATTATGGAGTGCATTTGGTAAAAAAAAATAGTAAAAAATAAATTACCAAATGTACTCCATAATAAGGACAAAAATATAGAGTACATTTGGTAAAAAAAGAAGTGCAAAAATTATTTCCCTAAAAGAAACTTGATCCCTAATTTGGTCCTTTATCAATATGATTTAGGGCACATATTGGGCCAAGTAATTCATCCAGGAAGACAAATAATAGCCCTTAAAGGTCAATTGTAGGTCCCCCACTATTGACAATTCTATTCCTACAAAGTATCTTTCCCTTGAAGAGACAACATGATCAGGAACATGCTTGTATAAATTTATAATACAACACCAACTTTATCACCTTCCAACATTATGGTCATCTATGTGAATTGTTTACTCTCTCACCTACCATCTAAAATCATTTCTCTCTCTCTCTCTATGTGGCAATTTTTTTTCTGATTATATAGCTGTTTTGATTTTGAGTTTTTTTTTTTTTTTTTAATGATTTTTTTTCATTTCCAATTCTTCTTGTTGAGACGAATTTTAAAATGTAAAGATTTTGTTCAAAATTTGAAGAAAATCCACTAAAAACAAAAATAATCTATTTTTACTCCACAAATACACTAATTTTATTTTCGTTAGTGGGTGCTTTCCCAAATTTAAATAAAATTATTACAATTTCCAAAAAAAATCGTCAAGAAGAACTGAAAAAATATAAATTTTTGATTAAATGATTAAAAAAATCTCTAAAGACAAAAAACTTGAAAGCCAAAGCAGCTATATAATCCAAAAAAAAAAACAAACTAGCCCAAACAGGGCATATTGCATGATATTATTTCCTAATCATAGTCCATAATGTGCCTAAATAAAAAATGGGCACAAACCAAATGTAAAATAATCATTCGTGTTACAAAAACCCTGGCTAATAATGTGAGACTTGGTGGGCGAACATTATTCTCGTCTGTAATTGATTTTGTGGACCCCAGTAGAGTCTTTTTATTTCCTTCATTTTTTCTTTTTTTAAATTTTTGCATTTCAAAAACCTCATAAATTTAAAAAGCTGAGGTGGGGATTTGAATAATCGATACCCTCTTGTTGAGTTGGGGTATTGGGCCAGCGCCCATCAACTCCGGTCTGGGCTGAGGAATTCTGTACGTAGCTATAATCAGTCCCATTTGATCAATTGGCTCAAATTATATAGTTACTAAAAGTGGTGGCACAAGCGTTGCGTGTGTAAGGGGAAGGGGATTTCGCCATAAAATTACCAGTTACTAAATAGGAATGTGAGTGAGTAACCGATTATTTGCAAATATATTTTTTTTACTTTTCTATCCTTAAAAATTTAAAAGTACTCAAATAGAAAGTGGTTAATTTTGTTACGCTGCAGGGGTAATTTTGGCATAAAATT
>BRYF01000012.1:2645000-2647500 GCA_030159135.1 Actinidia polygama
CCTTAAAATAATTTCTACACTCCCAAATATTGGTGTTGAATTCTACACTCCTATTTTGGAGTGTAGAAATCAAAATTTGGAGTGTAGAAATCATTTTCCAATATTTATCTCTAAAGTTTCTAATATACGATTTTTGCGATTTTATCCTGTGGATTTTCATATTCGGAAGTTTTGCATGATAGCTTCGTTATTAATTCCATTAAATGTATAGTATTTTCCCCCCTTTTCATATTGATGTTATCTTCCCTTAAGTTATTAAGAGGGAGTTTGTAATAAGTTATTAGTCTTTCAAATGAACTTATTAAACATGTTGTTAACTCTACTCATTAGATGATATTAAAAAAAAATCTTCATTTTTTGCCTCTTAACTTTAACAAATTATAATTTTTGTTAAGTCACTTATTAAGTTTAAACGGTTGCTTAACCATCAAAAAGTGAGTCAACGGTCAAGACATTAAAACCCTAAATTTATTATAATTTCTCCCAAAATGTTTACTCTTAAAAAGAGGTTATTGAACAAAAAGATCACAAATTCTAATTCGTCCATTAGAGTATCCATCCACTCACTAAATTAGTAACTCTTTGACACAAAATAAATGAATTCCACTTTTGTCATTTTCGCACTTTAACATATTCACTAACATATAAATTTATTCTATTGGAGATAAAGCTTAACCCATCAATTGAAGTTAGCCATGTGGATTATTAATTGAAATTTTTTCATTTCATTGGTAAGACCAGAACTTTATATCAATACAATGATCTAACACATAATAACATCTTTGAAGGTGGTGATTTTTAAATAATATCAATTACATGGTGTCTTTGACTATTTTACATCTCTTTTACTGACTGACACTATTTACAATGCTAAATAAAAAGTCAATCATATAGAACTTGCACCCTACTTTTCTTGGTGTAAGTGAGGTGTGCATGGGGTGCAAGTCGTACGTGTCATTGACGTAAGTCGGATATGCTATGTGTGCAAGTTGGATATACTTAGTGGCTATTTTTCGCAATAAAGTGATGCGTACCTGTGATGCAAGTCGTATGTGTTTTGGGTTCAAATCAAATATGCCTAAGACCAACACACGAGCCAAGCTAAGTGACCAAGCGGTGCAAGTTGAAGTTATCACAGGACTCGTACTAGACCAAAACCCTAGACAAGCTCGATTTGAAGGTCAAGACTCTAAAGCTCAAAATCCCCCAAATTCTAATTTTTCCAACTCTGTTAAGCTATACCTTTACATTGGCAAAAACATTTCGAAAGCCAAATGGTTCGCCTTCGACGAGATTACTTCGTATAGATTCGTAAAAAACGGGCCAACGACAAACTCAACGTTGAAAGGGAGAGAGGAACTGTTTGTGTTGGGAAGAAAAGTAGGATTCAAGTCCTACATACTTCGTTTTTTATTTAGCATTGTAAACAACGTCTTTCAGCGGAAGGACAAGTAAAATAGTCGAAGTCATTATGCAATTGATATTATTTAAAAGTCATCACCTTAAAAAATATTATTGCATGTCAAACTACCATATAATTGATATTATTTAAAAATCACTATCTTCAAAGATATTATTACGTATCACACCACTGAATTAATATAAAGTTTATTCTTACCACAGATCATTAAATTAATATAAAGTTCTAGTATTACCAATAAACTTGAAATTTTCCCTTATCATTTCTGCAATGTTGAAATTACTTATCTCGGGAAATGAATCCAAGGCAAAAAGCAAACGTATTTGGTTTGGTGCACCGAAAGTGGACTCTATCCGAACACTTTTGGTCGGAATCGGATTCGGATTCGGATTCGGATTCGGAACCGGACATTGTGTGCCACAAGCCACAATTTTTATTGGAAACTAAGCAACAAAGGTAAAAAAAAAAAAACCGAGCATTCGCGTCGCGTTGGTTAAACGTTGAAAGTATTCACATCACGCTAGCTAAAGCGATACACAAATTTAAGTTTGTTATTGCTCTTTGTAAAAAAATGACTA
The DNA here is from genome assembly GCA_030159135.1 of Actinidia polygama. NCBI lineage: Eukaryota > Viridiplantae > Streptophyta > Magnoliopsida > Ericales > Actinidiaceae > Actinidia > Actinidia polygama. The sequence continues at coordinate 2,646,999 of BRYF01000012.1, forward strand.
GCAAGTATTCACTCGTTATCGTTTTTTTTTACTATTGCTTTTCATAATAGAGTGGTCGATCCAGTTAAATAAAAAGCAGATAACTTTTATGTGACTGACCATTACTATCTAACCTATTGATGTAAGGGGAAACAAGTATGGGAACTAAAAAATATTATTTTTTTATAATGAAATAATAATAATAATAATAATATATTTTTAAATAGTTAATAATAATAGCTTTTAGAAAAAGCAAATCTAGAAAATGCTTAGGGACACTGAAAAAGCCAAGGATGTAACTAGCATCGCCAGGAAGGAGAAGGGCTCCACTGTATTATTCATTTGGCAGCTCATAAAAATCACTGTGGTCCTTCAAATTCTCTCTCTCTCTCTCTCTCTCTCTCTCTCTCTCTCTCTCTCTCTCATTTAATTTTTTTAGTAATTTTTTGTTATCATTTTTATCAACACTTTATTTTATGAGTTCGTTTTGATAAGAGGAATCAAACAATTTAAAAGAAAAGCT
>BRYF01000012.1:2690000-2692500 GCA_030159135.1 Actinidia polygama
GTTTAGAGTAAGTTTGGAGAAGGAATAAATGGGGGCAAAAATCAAAATCTGATTAATAATGGGGAGGGTTTAGCCCCTTTACCCCGAACCCGCCCTGATTACTCTGATTATGTGTAAAAAGTTAAAATTATCTCTATTTTTTTAAAAATATACTGTAATATTCTTATTATATATATATATATATCAATAATTATATAAATATATATATATATATTTAAAAAAATTATTAAACGGGGGGAGGCGGGGGCGGGTTTTCGTAAACGGGGCGGGGTGGGGAGGAATTTATTAAACAGGGCGGGGTGGGGAGGCCGAACCCGCCCCGAATCCGCCCCGTTTCCATCCCTCCTGCTAGGCCGCGTTTGGCAACAGTTTCAATGAACTCTTTTTATCCATATTCGATTTTTTTCAATTCAAATTATTTTATCCACCTTTTAAGAGTTTCTAATTTTAAAGATACTAAATAAAACTCCATAAGACAACAAAAATCCCATTAAATATATTAAAAATATTATCGGACACATTGGTCAAGTTTTAAATTTATTTTATTTACAATTCCTCTAAAAAATAATTTTTTAAAATTATTTAAATACCCACAAATAATGTAAAATAATTAAAAATCATAAAAGCAGATTAAAATACCCACCAAACATGGCCTTATCATGTGAGTCGGCTCCCGCCACATGGCATGACCTCGCTAGTGGTAATTGTGGCTTTGACAATTATACAAGATATTCACTGTGTAGATAAAAGAGAGGTGAAAGTCTCTCTGTAAAAAAAAAAAAACTGCATTAATAGTAATTGAAAAAAGCAAATTATCGGGATAAAAAATGCATTGATCACCGTTAAAAATATATAAAAATTACATCAAAATTCGTGAAAAATGTATTTTATCTAATCTCAATGGGCAATAATTAGCAAAACAGATAATAATTTTGTTAAACCAAGTAGGACTTCTCTAAATTTCATGTATAAATTCTGGTACAATGCCCCATTAAAACCAAAATCTTGTCAAAAATATTTAAATTCACCTTGGATTAAAAATCAGTGCAAAGACATACTCATATGGAGTGGCAGATGCAGGAATTATCGAAAGATGGGCCAAATTATACGTTTCAATGAATTTTTCGATAAAAACGTTTAGGGGGACCAGCTTTAATAGATCAATAGCAAAATAGTCAAGACTAACCGAAAAAACATAAAAAAAAAAAAAAAAATTCAATTTTTTTTTTTTTGGGGGGGGGGGAGGAGTGATCTCAAAGTGTCAGAAAACGACTTTATTTTGGTTTATGATAGCGCAAAACGATATCGTTTTATATGGTTCACAAAATGACTTCATTTTGTGTCATCGTAAACCGAAACGACATCGTTTTATAACATTTTAATATCACTTCACCATCATAACATTTATTCCATCATAAATCAAAACGTTACTATTATAAATCAAAATAACATTATAACATTTTAATACCACTTCACCTAACATCACTGTAAATTATCCGAACTCATATAAAGTCACCATAACTAAGAAGTACTAGTAGCTAGCTATCATTTGTCATTTTCTTGTGACAACCAATGCCTAAAAAGTAGTAACATCATGAATGGGCTGACCAGCCTTTGATATCACAATCTCTTGGAGGCAAAAAGAATGTCAAAAAGAGTGATTTAAAGGACTAAAAGTAGTTAAAAGGCACCGTAAAATGTCTTTCACCTGTTGTTGGTTCCACAAGACTTGTCCCTTTCACAAGGGAGAGACAAAATTGCTTTCAAAAACACTTGGGGGGGGGGGGGGGGGGGGGGGGGCCTTATCCCATCTAGCTAGCTAGCAATATAATTGGGAAAATGCTAACCTAACACATAATTGATGCTTCTTTTAATCATGTCTATTGAGCGGATGTTAGTACGATCGATATTATTGGTCTCATTTATGAAAGAAGATAAAAACTTTGGGCTTAAAAGTTGCACTAATTTATGATCATGGTGGGATCAATTGCTCAACTACCATTGATTTGTCTCCTTTTGAGTTCTACATACTTTGTTCATTCATTGACTATCTTTTCACATTTAATCATTTGGGTATAATCACTACCAGGGGGTAAATCTCAAGTGGATCTTTTCCATTTAAAAGTTTATTTGGATGATATCTCTTAATTTTCATAGTAACTTTTATCTAGCATTAATTTTCTTTGTCATAGTTCATTTTAAGTTGAGGTTATTGTTAATGTTGTGTTTTGGATTAATGATGTGGGGTAATAAAAAAAGAAAAAATTAGAGGATCTAATGGTTCACATTGTTGGATTTAAATTCCAAAATAGGCAACTCACATGAACGCGCAACTCATACGAAAGCACTGTTAGTTTGAAGCTGTTTTGGCAACACAATGATAAGAAAAAGAGCAATGCTACAACCACTAAAGATTTTACAAACTAGTATACTAATTGTACACGTGATACTGCCACTTTAATGCATGATTCAATATATAGATGCACTCATCCACTAAACA
>BRYF01000012.1:2697500-2700000 GCA_030159135.1 Actinidia polygama
CAAATGAATTTTAATAAATATTTTTAAATTAAAAAAAATGGTGTTTTATATTATAGATGATTATTCGAAAAAGTATAACTTTTTTCTCTCTCTAAATCTACATGGATAGAGAAATCATTGCGATGGGGCGGTGTTGGTTTTGAGGACGTTTGTATTTGGCGTTTAGGTCTCGACCACATCTCTGTACAGAGGAGAATTAGGGATATTCTCGTCGTTGTATTTATTGACTCTCACTCTAGCACACACACGTGATGGATAGTTGTCAACGCCATAAGCGCAGAGAGAGAGAGAGAGAGAGAGAGAGAGGTGTAGGTGTTGTCCACAGTCCACACCACAAGCGCTGCGTTTGGACTTCAAATGGTTTGGCTTTAGCCACGTTTACAGTCCCGCGTTACTGGGTTTTAGAGAATCAAAGCAGATTTACCAATGGATCGCGTAATGCTATGGATCTTGCGTAAAATTTCTTAATTTATTCAGAAGTAATTCGCGAGATCATGCATATTTTCTTTTCTAGTTCGAAGGGGAAAAATACAGCCGGTTGGATATGTTGATACCAGAGTCCCACGTCGGGTGTGAAGTGAGGGCTTAGGTAACTTATAAGCACCGAGTATCTTTCTCCTCTACAAGGCCCTTTTGGGGACAAAACCGTGAGGAACCTACTTGATCGAAGCGGACAATATATTGTGGGCGGAGCCCGGTATGCGAGAATGGATCATCATCAAAATCCAGACTATATTTGAAATAAACAACTCAGCACTCACCGTCACTAGAGTCAAAACTTCTCAATAGTAAATTTTAGATTTTAGCATACGAGAAGTTGTGCCAAATTACATACGAGTGTTTATCAAAACTTCTCAAAAATGCGGATTTTGTATTCTAGCACCCTAAAACTGTGCTAGATTTTAGATTCTGGCATCTCAGAATATGTGTCATTTTGTTTGGAATAGTTTCTGATTGTGGGTAAAAATAATTTCTAAAGCAGTTAAAAGTTAATTATGAGAAGTTACTATTTTGATGTTTTAAATTTAATTTCTCAAATGAGCGTTTCATTAATAACCAATTTCTTAATTAGTAGTTTTTAGAGAGAAGATAATTAATAAAAAAAACAAAAAAGTTAAGCCCGTCCATGGATCAAATCAAATTCAATTAAAATAAATCCAAATCCACTAATAAAAATTCGATCTGAAATGCGTATAATCTAAATCCAATTTATCTATATTTTTCCAATCGGATTCAAATATTCAAACTCGGTCCACTTTTGAACCTGATCTTAGAAACATTCATAGTTTTTTCTCTCATTTCAAGAATTTCATATTTTTTGTATGTGTGTTTAGAGAAAGAAAACGATAGGGTCGAGATTTCAGATCAAATATCCATTTAAGTTAACTTTGAGCTCGGAATAAAATAAACATATTCATTATTTTTGAATTCGAATGTATTTGTAATTGCATTCGATTCGAATTTTTATCCTACCTTAAACCAAGGTGTCCTGTTTAAAAATCAAGGTGAATCCCCACACATATATACGGCTAGTCGGCTACTATGTGGTTGTTCCCTGTGGTTTAATGCTTGGTGTAGTGCAGCAGCAACTGTAACGCTGTTTGTAGAATAAAACCCGCAGTGTCCCGTCATTTTCAGGCCAATAAGCCCTCACCCTTTATTTATTGGTCAATGCATCATTTTTTTTGGACTGTTTTGTCCTTGGGTCAGGCAGACAATTTGAACTATAAATACACAGAAGCAGACATCTTTAAATTAAAAAATATTGTCTTTTTTCCAAAATTGTCCCACACCATGGACATTTGCACGCATTAATGTGGATTAACATTATTTGTATCATTACTTGTTTGGCATAATTTACAAAAAGAAATTTGATTTATTTCGTATTTAGTGATGTTTTTTACTGTTTTATCAAAATTTTATATTTTTTCGATTTCGTTTGACGAATAGAATTTGAAAATATAAAAATTATGTTTAGATTTGAAAGAAAAAAGAATCATTGAAGAAAAAAAAATTACCTAATTTGTTTAGTAAAAATATTTTTTTTGTTGTTTTAGTGAATTTTTTTCATAAATTAGATGAAAAATTTGGCATTATCATACGAACAATGCCAGAGACTGTGTATTTTGTACAATGCATACTCACATGTGGTGAAACATATTTTTATGGGTTCCACCACATGCGAGAATGAACTTTCAATGCACTATACAAACTGCACTGTTTCTAGTGCTTTTGTTATCAGGCTAATAGAAACTAAAAAAATCTAAAATTTTAAAAATAACTAAAGATAAAAATACTCGAAAAACAAAACTGCTAATTTTTTTTTAAAAAAACTAGGCCAAACTAGCGTATCATCTCAGTTTGAGGCCTAATTTGGCCTAGGCTGCCTAGCTATTTGTGAGATTTTTTTACCTTCTTTGAATTTTGAGTTGTTAGTCTTTAGTGAATCCTTTTAATCGTTTGATCGAAATTTTTAGACTTTTTCGATTTTTCTTGACGG
>BRYF01000012.1:2750000-2752500 GCA_030159135.1 Actinidia polygama
TATTTTTTATTATTAAATTTAATATTAATAAAAATTATTTGAATGATAAATTATTTGTTATTTTCTTCTTTTCTAACAAATAATCCAACTGTAGTTTAACTATAATCTAATACTATGCAACCCTTACTCTAATTTTAATTTGATAATAGTTCGGATACACAACCTAAAATATCTCAAAAGTATTCGATGATTCTGATGCTTATCAAATTTAAATAAATAATTTCCAAAGTATCCAATACATTTTAAAAGTATTATATACTTATCCGCGAGTATTTAAAAAATATTGTTATCGAAACGGTTCCTTTCTAGAAGTATTAGTGCTTCATAGACTAATAGCAATGATTTGGTGACAATGGTCAATGTGATATCTTGTGTGGTTAATGAGTCTGGTTTTGTTCACCCATATTAAAATATGGATTAATCAGTCTCATTGGTTGTTTACAATTGTTTGCGATTTTTTTTCTTTTTCGCGATGCTAGGATTCATACAGTGGCGGATCCACCATGGGCCTAGAGGAGCTGTCTCCCCTCAAGTTTGACAAAAAAAATTTGCTTATAGTTTTAGAAATTATTTTCAATTTGCCCTCCTCAAAAATTATAAATGCCTCCTCAGAAAAAAAATTAACGGTTACCCCTGAATAAAATTTCTGGCTCCGCCATTATCTGCATAATCTTAACTTTAGCTGCATATCGGCTGTATGTGGGATTTCTGAAGTGTTTTTTATACCTCGACAATGTCAAAATTATTGTGTTACTTGTGCATACCTTATTGAAGTCTTTCAGTTTGGGTCACATAAAATTTGAGAAAGACTCCACTGGTACCGTATAAGTTCATTTTCTGTACCAAGAGAGAACATCATTCTAGTGTCTTTCCCCATTGTCTTGTGATAATCCCCGACCTTTTTCTTTCTGTAAAACCTCCGTCTCAACAATGCATATTAGGTTTATGCAATCACAGTAGACCTTCTATCTTTAGGGTCTCTAGTGGGGAAGTTGAGTAGTTTATGGACCATCCAGGTCCGGTCCTGAGATTTTTGGGGCCCCAAGCATAAAGTTGATTCGGGGCCCTTCATTTTTAAAAAAACGCTGCAATTTCAAAAGATACAAATTGTCCCAAACAAAAAAACTTGATAACAATTTGGATGTTGAAGTCACAAAAAATTTAATTTGCTTTCCTTTTTAAATGTTTAACTTTTGGGCCAATGAAAATATTTGAGTCTTTAGTTTTTTAATGTGGCCTTAATTTAAGTTAGTTGGGGCCTATAAGCGGTGGCTTGGCTGACTTAGCCCAAGGGCCGGCCATGGGACCATCCAATCCTCTACGAAATGCACCAATCCTAAGAAAGTTTGAAAGTAATGCTTATTAGGTCCTAATAGTATTGTCGTTTTTAGAAGGAAACCTTATGAATGTCTTACAGGAAAGTTTTCGATTTAATTGATTGGATGTAGTTATGGAAGGTGAAATACGATCCAACTGGCCTACATTAGAGTGCACGGGAAGCCCAATAAAGGGGAAAATCTAGAGACGAGGCCATTAAGTAGTTGTTCAGGTTTAGTTTAACCGGAAAGAATGAATCCCAGGCAAAAAAAGATACAAATATAGATTGTTACAGACTGGAAGGATCCACAAGCACGCTGGCGATAAGGGCTTTGCCTGTGTGACTGATGCAGCAGATACGGACAAAGAATCAATAACCAAATCCTAACTGTTGATTTTGAAGAATGCCAGTTTGGATTTCATCCCTAAATCTTTTGATTCAAGTGAATACCACACAAAGAGGCATAAAACGTTTGTTGATTCGTAAGGATACCAAAAGATTAGGGTAAACGGCGCAAACTCGCACATAAACTATATTAGTCTCAAAAAACTACTAAAAAATATCACGAATATAGTATAAATATGCTATACGAAACCCTAGGGCCTAGGACAAACCTGGTTAAAAGAAAAACTTACGAAAACCCTAAAAAAATAAGCCCAAAATATTAAACCTGCCGAAAATCATACCTAGGCCGGAAAACAATGTTATAGTTTTACAGGGCCTTTTCTTTGTCGAGAGCTTTCCGAAAACATATTATATTAGGAAAATTGAGTTACGCAATAAAAGTTATGCCCGGTTAAAGTTTACCAAACACATTGGCATAACGCCATCTCCGGGTCTCCAAGTAGTCCTACTATGCTATCTACATCAGTGACACAAGAAAAGGACGCTTTACGGGAGGATCGGTGCTTACATTACTACTGAGGAGCCTCTTGTTCTTCCGATGTCTGCATGATTACTTTTCTTTGCGACATTAGTCGATAAGAAAATTTTCAAGATGAAGATCAAACCTTACATTCCGGATGTCAAATTAGCTTTTGAGCCTTTTTGTATTCATGCCAGTAGAAGAGCTGTTTTGGATGAATTGAAGAAGAATTTGTAGCTTTCACTGGCAAATGGAGCCATCAAGGACAACCATATACCGGCTTGGTACCACCTCCAGTAGTTCTCTATGGCATGAAT
>BRYF01000012.1:2827500-2830000 GCA_030159135.1 Actinidia polygama
AATGTCTCGACCGAGCTCAGATGAGCATCGTACCCCTACCTCGTTCCTAAATAGTTAGCTTGAGTGGCTACGTTCTTGGTATGACCCGAGCTTGTAATCTTTTATTTTATCCTCTTACACACTATATACATGTGTGTGTGTTATTTTTTTTTAATATGTGTTATTTAACATTTTTTAGTTCTTTATTAGCGACAAATAAAAAAATGTCAACGTTTTTATCAAAAGATGAAAAAATTTGCTAAGGTCTCATTTGGCCTACATTTTTAGTTGTGTTTTGGATTAAAAAAAAATCAGCTTTTTTATTTTTTTCTGGCTTAGTTATTTAACTTATTTGCATTAGACGATTCATATTTTTACTTGACTTTTAAGGCTTGTTAGACCTAAATCTTTTAGTAAGCTCACAAGTTATTAGTAATTTTTACATATTCGTGATTAAAAAACTTGATTTCTTTTAACTATCCCAAATAAAAAAATTATAAAATTTAATCTATCCCAAAATTTAAAAAATTAAGATTTTTTAGCTTCGTTGAAAGCACATATTTTTAATAAAATGGGGAGAGAAAAAAAGGCAAATTGCGGTCAAATCAACGTTGAGAGTGTGATGCTGCAAGTTAGTTAAACCTCAGGGATGATTCGTGCAATTACTGTTAAACAGTCTCGGAGGTGGAGCCGGAAAGCAGCAAACGTTGTCGTTTAGCTCCGGCTCATTCTCTTTGGATACTTAATGAGCTGTGGGGTACAATAAAAACAAGTAACATCTGACCGACCGACGCTGACACCTGTACAATCTAATTTGTCCTGTGTGGGGACAAAATTAGAGTCACTTACAGTAGTACGGAATCCATCGTGAAATGTGGGTATCGGGTTGCGTGTGGTTCGGTGGGCCGCGTAACGTGGTGCTTACGACCTACTGATTGGTACCGGAGAGAGACAGTTTTAGTCAGTCAGAGATTTCACAAACACGTTTTTTCATTTTTTTTAGAAAAAATAAAAAAACTCAAATTTAACTTAGGTAACAAATTATTTTTTTTCAGTTTTAATTTTAATAAATAAATCTTATAATTTTAATTAGATCATAATTAAAATTATTCGTCAATCACAGCGATAGACCCAGGGAGGGACGGTTGGAGTAACTGTCACCCCAAAATTTTTAAAAACATTCAATTTATAGTAGTACTAGCCTATAACCCGTGCCTAAATGCACTTTACAACATAATTCAATGAATTTTGCTAAAAATCGTTCAATGAGCGGTGAATAAGACATAGGAAAGTGTCAAAAAGTGTGTAAAGTGTATAAAAATATGTGAAAGTGTATTAAAAAGTATAAAATTAATTTTTTTTTATCATTTTGTGCTCTTTATGGTCGGTCAATAGCAGAACCCTAATTCAATCTCAAATACATTTTAAAATAGACTTTTCAATAATTAAGTTTTTTTAGTTTTTATAGGTTATTTTTTTGAGATAGGTTTCAGTTATTGCATTTGTTACTGAACGCATTAAAACGATATCGTTTTGGGTGCTAAAAAAAACAAAAAAATAGTAGCCCATCAGTGGACCGCATTTGTTTTTTTTAGCACCCAAACAACGTCATTTTGGTACGTTCGATAACAAATGCGATGACTGTAATCTTTCTTTATTTTGTTTGCCCATAATCAAAAGTAAAAGCTGACACAATTTTCAAAACACAATAAGATATAAGTTATAAGCTAATTTTTAAATTTTGAAACGGTTTTACTTTATGCCCCAACCTTAATAGTGGAACATTGTACCTTGAATTTGTCAAAATGATTCCAATGCTTCCCGACGGAATTCGGAATCGGACAATCGAACTGTGTATAACACAATTTTTTTCTAAAAAAAAGACATCAAGTTAGGTGTTAAATTGTCACTTTTAATCTTATAAGGGTGAAAATGAACCTTTTGCAAAACTTTAAGGGCAAAGTGCCATAACATTGCTTTTGGTATTATTATTGAATGGAGCTTGTGACCTGATTGGCTGATCATGCGAAACTTAAACTGATTGCGTTATCATAATGATATAATTATCATCAAAAGTAATAACTTGCAGGTGTATGATTTTGAGAATAAAATAAATAATAAATATTATTAAAGTATGTAATTATAATTATAAAACTTATTATTTTTTGGATATAAAATATTAGAGTAAATTTCACTGATCTCTTATGAGATTTTTGAAAAATACAATCATTTTTTCTTTAATTTATAAAATATCACTAACTTTCTTTACGAAACTATTATCAAAAAAAATTTCAAAGTTAATTTTTCAATGAAAATAAAAAGATTACCCTTATGATTAGAATTTTTATATTAATTTTTTAATACACCAATTACAAAAATAATAAAAAAATTATTTATTTTTTCATTACAAAAAAAACTTTATGATTTAATAAAATCATTACGAAAAGAAATTGTTATTTATTTTTTTCTCAAAACACCACCATTTATAATTTGTGTATTGAGAAAACAAATAAAAAACCTA
>BRYF01000012.1:2857500-2860000 GCA_030159135.1 Actinidia polygama
TTTTTTTTTTGAAAAACCATATTTTTAATGAAGGACTAATTCGTTTGACTTTATTTGGTTAAAACAGAAAATAAAAAAAATTGCAAGTGCAATTTTGTAATTTGTTACCAGACATTATTTCCTTATTTTCCCCTAACAAATTATATATCGAGATATACCAGCCGTCCGATGGCTAACTACTACTCGCACGCGTGAGCCAGCAACAATAACCAGACATATCTGGATAAAATACACTTTGCACCCTTTCACTTTTACATAAATCTCACTTTGAATTCTTCACTTTCAATTCTTTCAATCAATTTTTATATTTAAGTCGAGTGACAATGCGATCTTATTAACACCTACCATTTAGGACTGTAAAAAAAAATCTTAGGGCCCAAGAGCAGCCAATTCGGAACCCAAAAATAACAAGAGCACAAGCCCGCTCGAACCGAAACCCCTACCCCCTAAAGCAAGCAACATGGATTGCTTTTGTAGTCTTCTTAAAGAAGGCTCACATACAAATCCCCAGGCAATTTGGGTGAACCACGTTTTCCTGCTACGAACAAAAGGCAAACCATAAGCCTAATTTTCAGCTTACCCAAAGCTTGCCCCCGAGCCCTAGGCCATGCTCATGCCCATTCCACCCTTGGGATTTAAGCTGGGCATGGGCCTAGTACATTTTGAGTTTGGACAGGCCCAAATTAATTATTAGAGGGATCTGATGGGCACGAGGTTGGGCCGCCTGAACCCAGTTGATATCAAGTCGGGTCGGGTGGGCCTTTTTTCAAACGCCAACTACCATAAATTAAGTGAAGAAAGGAGATAACATCACAGGGCTCATAATAGAATGATAAATAGATACAAGAGTAATATTCACACTTAACCTAAAATATAGAAGGTAGAACTAGAAGTGAAGGGGTCTAGTTCGATTTAGTTAAACGTACAGGTATGAACAGTTTAATTTACCAAATATTTTGTTGGACAACCCGACACGTGTCTTATGGTCAACTGTCTTACTGCGACATCTGCCTCAGATAATTGTACGAGCCGGTTGAGAATCCAGATATTTCGGTATTGATCCTCCACCATTAGGTTATGGTAAGTTCTAGACGTGGCTGCATCTCATTGGTTTGTCTCTAAGATAGTCAAACAAGTTTTATTTTCATTATTTTGTCCTCTTTGAAATTTGAAGATTGCCTTCTAATCATTACGTTAACCCACCGTCATTAATTGGTAATTCGATCTTTTGTGTTGTAGGGTATGTATACCATATAATCGTTCTGAATAATTAAATCATCTATTTCTTTTATTTTTATTATTTTTCTCACAAAATACTTGGTCTAAACACAGTCTAAAGAATATTAACTTAAATTTCCTATGGTCAAGATTTTTTAAAATTTAATATTTTGAAATTTAGCGTAAAATCCGGAAGTTGTGAGCCATTTTGAATTTAACTTGCTAATTTAACTTGTTCATATTATAAAACAAAGGTCAAATTAATCAAGTACTGATAATCACATGATTAAATGACATTTATTTTTTTTAATAAATAAGTGATATATCTAGGTATTTTAAAATTGTGTTTGCCGTTTCGATAAAAATGTCTAGTTGTATAACTGTATTAATGTTCAATCAATTTTATATTTTGAATGTAATATTTTCTCAACGAGCTCTACAAGATGAAGAGATTGGATCACCGCCGTATAATAAAAAGCTTGCATTCACTCCCCTAGAGCTAGGAGACATTTAAATTTATACGAGGTTAATTATTTCGACCAATCAAAAAAAATTATGTAGTCCCTAGTCAAACTTAGGAACTGGTTGCTTGTAAAAGCTGATGTAACTGTGTATTGTTTTTAAGGGTTAATTTACTCTTTGCACCCCCACATTTTATACTAAGTGTCAGTTTTCACCTTTCACTTTGAATTGGTACAGTTTAACCTCCACGCTTTAGGTCAACTTGCAATGTCTTCCTTTTGTCCATCTCCGTTACAAACAGTGACGATTCAGATAATGTACACTTACTTTCACAATTGGATTATATATAATTACTTACAATTAGCTTTGAGTGTAGTAGTTGAGATATAATTTTATTATTTGATAATTATTTAGGATACTGTAGTGGTAATTATAATAGAAATGATTTACTACTAATTAATATAAGAATATTAATCTCACCAAATCCATTACTGAATTCCCAATTAATAAATAAATTACTATAGGTTACTGAATTCCTTAATAGGGTGATTCTATTTGCACCCAAGGAATTTCTCTCCAGCCCCATTTTGTAATCTGGAGAAATTTAATTAATTTCTTTTTTGAGGTTTTTGATAATTACAACCACTGCCCTAAAGTTTTTGAAATATTACTGACATTTCTTTTTTTTTTAAAACTATTATTAAGATTGTCTATTGGCACTAATTTTTTGATAAAAATAACAAGATTGTCCTTAAAATTAAGTACTATATTTTTTTTCTTAATATACTATTTAAAATGACTAAACATTCTTTTTTTCTCA
>BRYF01000012.1:2890000-2892500 GCA_030159135.1 Actinidia polygama
ATTAGATTTCCTTAAGGAGGGGTGTGGAGTTCGGATATTCAATTCCATGTGAAGGTTATTTTGGACTTTTTGATGCTTTTTTTTTTTGTAGCTATAATCACTTGATGGTAACATCCTCTTAAAAAACACTTACCCAAAAAAACATCCTCTAAAAATAAAAATAAATAAAGGACTAAAAATCAAATGTGATTATAGATCATGTGCTTGAGCAACTGAGCAAGTCTTAGAAGAGTTGTTTGTTAGCTAGAATTTGAGAGGCTAGGATCGAATCACATTTATTTTGAAAAAACTAACTGTCACATACGAGTTTTAAAATAAACCATAACATAAATGTGATTCAATTATGTGGTCATTTATATTTGAACTGTTGTGCCCAAAATTAGTTACCAGTCACTTTGCCAACATCAACCACACACAAGACAAGATTTACGTGGTTCGGCCAACAATGCCTACGTCCACGGAGAGGAACAATAATCCACTATATCTCAGAAATGGATTACAATGAATACAAAGGAGGAGATCACACTCAACTCACTCAATCATCTCATCTCTCAATCTCTCAGTCTTGCTCTCTTCTCTCACAGCCACTCTTCTCTCTGTACTCTTACAGAATTTATGCCCCCTTTCTACACTGCACTCACCTATGAATTTATAGCCGGGAGAGGAGATGATGAGCTCATGGCTGAGCTCATCCTTGCCCACAAATTGAGACTTCGGGAGGAGGCGGTGCAGCCTCCAACTTGGACTGCAGCTTTCTTGGACTGCTTCTCTGCAGCACAGCTGCTTCTCTCTTCCCTTCTTCTCCTCTTCTCTTCTTTCTTCCTCTTCTCTTCCGTATCTGTCTCTGCCTAATATGATATCACTATTCATATTGGGCTTGGGCTTGGGCTATTGGGTTTGGGCTCAATAGTGTTTCACTATTCATCTGGGCTTTCATCTCTTAATGAGCTGGATCCAACATGAACAACGTATTTTTAATATGAATAATCTATTCAATGATTTCAACATATTGAGGTGATTAATCATTTTGATCACATCGATCTCACGGCACGGTAAGCACAACACCCCCTCCAAAGTCCTGATTTCCAATTCCCACACACAATCCATCGCTATCCTCATTTGTTGACTTCCTCAACATATTTTGTTTCCTAAAATTGGGGGCAGTTATGTTGCCAAGATCCACATGCCAAATAAAGAGGATGTAAACTTCACCAAATCCTCCTATTGATTTTTTCTTTCTTTCTATATACACCCCCCTCCCAAATCTCATTTCAAAGTGATCAACTCAGCTCTTTACTCTCTTTCTCTAAAATCTTCTCTTATTGAAATTTTTTCATGGTTTCATTGGTTCGCACAATAATTAGAATAGACATAACGACGACGACAACAACAGAGGAATCATGCATGCGCGTAAAAGCAAATAGTAGATGTCATTGTGCAACGTGGATTCTGGTCATGTTCTAGCGATAGTTTATTTGTTGGGATTGACATTTTTAATTCATTTTAATTCTCTCATTTTCTACTTTTTGTCTTTTAGCTGTTCATTAAGAGACCATGAGAAGCTAAACGCAGATGAGGTTGACTTTTTTCCCCTTAATTCTCCCATATGATTTTTTTTAAACGAACCTGAGGGAAGGTGGACATTGCAACATGTTCAGAAGTTTAGGGTTGACATTACTCAAATTAGAAAATTAGGGACTAAAGTGGCATTTGGATGAAAGTTGGAGGATGTAATATGAAATTTGCCCATGCTTTTATACACTAATACCCTGTGGCCTGTCCTCAATCGTATGCACCCTGCGCGTGGAGCACGATGATTCAACCTACAACATGTATTGCTATGCTTACGACACGACAGATCATTCCTACTAGTGCCCCCTATCCATAAATTAAACGAGGATAGCGATTTTTCACATATTTTTTTGTCTTTATCGGATGAAATTACGTAAATATCCTTTCTTACATTTATATTTACTAAATTATTTTTATTCAAATATTTTAATTACTTAAAATGACATTTGGATAATTTTACATAATAAAGACAAAACAATTGTCAAAACATGACTCTTAAATAAATGTCATATTGCATGGATCACCCACGACGAACTTATGCAGATACATCATCATGCGTGGTCACTAAGTGAGGGCAGATGAATTAAATCTTTAATAATGATGGTCACATTACGAAAATATAATTTACCGTAATGTTAATTTACTATAGATTTTCTCTTATCTATACAACTTGTTACAAATACTATCCATGTAAAGGATTAAATTGATTTAGTCTTTGTGACCACATTGTTAGTATAAGGAATATACAGGATATTCTGAAAATCGTATTTGCTCTACAACCAAATATTGTTTGATAGTGTGACTATTACTGTCTAATTGACCGATGATTTGAAGAGGTGATTTTCCTAATAATTTCTAAAATACAAACGGCTTGGATCATCTAAATAGCTTGAAGGAGGCTCACAACAGACCAACTTTACTATAAAGT
>BRYF01000012.1:2912500-2917500 GCA_030159135.1 Actinidia polygama
AAGGGGGAACTCAGTCCTCCACCCATTATTTTTGACCACAATTTCATTCGTACTATATAACTATCAACTCATCCCCTAACTTCGATTGATACATATTGTCACCACTATAATGGAGTGGGTGGTACAAGGTAATGACGGCATAAGAAAACATAAACGAAGCGATTGCCTCGAATACGAGCAATAGCTATTTTTCGACGATCCTTCAGTGAAACTGAGTGAGATCTCAACAGCAAGTGAGTAAAACAACCCGAATTATATGTGTCAAATGTATGCATTACAACATTGTACTTTGATGCAATGACAACTCTCAACGCCATAGAGTCCATTCAATATGCCTCTGGCGCAGTAGCTTCGAACCAAACAAGTGAATGTAAAAAAATATTTACATAATTGTACTCCGGATAAAGCACATTGTATAATTTCATGTTATTCTGAATCTCTTCAATAAGGTTCATTTGTACCTGTGTCAAATTATCTTCGCCATACCTGACTTGCGCTGCTATCGCAAGTGATAGTATGAATAAGATGAGAAATACATAGAAGTGTTCTTCATATATATAGAGAGAGAACAAAAAATATTATCCAAAATAATAATTAAAAAAAAAATTGACAAAGGGGGGGGGGGGGCACGGCTGGGGGAAGGGAAGACATCCGGCTAAAAGGAGGGTGGGCTGATAAATGCGGTTGGGGCTAGGGGAAGGGGCTGGCTAGGGCTACGCAGCCAAAAGGGGAAGGCTGGAGGGGGCGGCTGAGGAAAAAGGGGGACGGGGGAAAAGGGCAGGGGCAAAAGGGTAATTTCGTTCATAGGGTCGTGACTAAAAGTGGGTGGGAACAATAGTGCTCGTTCTCCATACATGAGCAATGGGGGCGATGATCACGCAAGTGGCACGTAGCCTTCGCCCACCTTATATCTGTTAAACAATTCTTGCGTGTAATGCCCACTGGAGTCGAACAATTCTCCGTCAAAGAAGTTAGGCCAAATCGATTCTTCAAAATATTTTCCAGCCTTTAAAATGCATTCGGCACAAGTAGACTGGTCGCAATTGATACAGTGATAGAACCAATAATTTGGGTCTATCTCTTCCTCACAAAATTCACAAAAATATTCATCTGGACCATCTTCAATAGGGCCATACTTTAAGATGAAGGGATGTTCATCATACTTGTGCCTAAATGTACGCGGCAACAAGGCGCATTTGTAGTGTAAACTGAAATTGCAAGTGTCACATCCAAATGAGGTAATCTTTGAACTTCGATAACATGCGGCACAACCTTCAGTTAAACAATTTTTCTTTAGGAGGAGGGGGTGCTCATGAATCTCCTGCACGATGGAGATCGGCAGGGAAGCACACTTAACATCAAGCCAGAAGCCAATTGGGCACGCAGGATTGACGCATTGGAAGCGAAATCCCTTGCAACGACCAAAACAACTTTGACACAAGAATTCTCTGTCGGGATCATAGATATGTTTAAGGAGCATTAGAGGGTGTGGGTGAAACCGGTGCTTCAACTCATCCGGTAGCTTAGCACACCATTTGTGGAGAAAGAAATTACACCGTCTACAACCATAAATTGAAGCCGAGATGGTTCGATCACAGCCACTGCATATTTTGTCCTTATTCTCCTCATCCAATCTATATTGTTCATTCCTATGACATAAATCGTCATCACCGGACACATTAAAGAAGGTTAATGGATGATTATGACTAAGATGGTTGAGCTCTGGTTCTATCTCGTCTTCCAAACAGATTTCAAAAACAGGTCAATTAGACTGACCGAATCGTCACGCATTGGCAAGCGAATTGAATTGGACCCATCGATATCCCCAACCTCAACCGTAAGTTTGCTTTCCCTAAATTCAACAAAAATAAAATTAGATGTAACTGAAATTCTTTTTTTTTAAAAAATACAATATTGAAGTTAGGGTCAAGGTGAAAATGTATTTTTTCTTTGTCAATAAAATGCACTTCGGATGAACAATATATCCGCATTTTTGGCAACTATAAAACCAACGGTCCATGCGGCAACGCGAAGGACAAACTTGGCATTTGAAACACCATGTGGACAAATCCTTACATTGCAAGAGAGTGAGAGGGTGATTGTGGCCGCTCTGTTTGATAGTGTTAGGTAACAAAGCACAATCCTCGTGGATCCAGAACCCGCAAGTGCTACACTGATATGAGACGTCTTCGTCTATTGTGTCACAAACATAACATTCAAACGAGGCGGAGTGGAGTTGAGGGATTAATGGGTGTTTGTGACTTTCGTGTACAATACTTAGCGCTCTCGAAGCACAAATTGGGTCGAGGTCAAATTTGCAGAGGGAACAATGGTAGGTGAATGCGTATGAAAGGTTGTCACAAGCATCACAAAAATATTTATTATCAGGGTAAGGCGGTTGTGAAAGGAGACTAAGTGGGTGTTCCGAATGCATTAGGTGTTTTATCTCTACGGGTAATTTTGCACAGAACCTGTGTAAAAAGAATGAACAATTCTTGCAACTGTATGAAGAACCTGAGATCTTTTGACAACACCCCTTGCAAAGAATTTTTTTACCATCACCCTTTTTTTCCGCACTGAAGATCAATGATGTTGATGGCTAAAATGTTGAATCTGCTTCATCTCTCTCTCCATTTCCTTGCCAAAAACCAAGGGACCAATTATGGCATTTTAAAGCAGTTTGAATTTCAAAATTTTGTCCAAATAACTTGTGGGGTAGTGAGTTGGAGGGATGAGAGAAAGGAAATCGAGGATGGGGTGGTCTTGCGGCGAAGATGGGATCTCGCACCAGTCAATAACATGACCATGTCCTAGCTGCAGCACAAAAATAGTAAAAATGGCAATCGGAGTTGTTTCAAAAAACGACTTTTCGTCAGTCAAGTTAGATGAACGGAGAATATGTAGAGAGAAAAAGTGTATGTTCTTAATAGCTGAAAACGCATACCTTTATATAGCACATCTTGATGCGTACCTCAACGCTCCGAATGTCGTGTCCTTTGGTAGGCGACTGACTCAACCATGCTTCTGAGGCTTAGTTGGTAGCATATCTCTATATCGGTAGACGTCTTGTTCCAGGCACGGTGGCTGTTATAAAAAATTTTGTTGTGCAAGTTAATCTCTGTGCCTTGACATGTCTTTGGATCGCTGTTGATTGTTTTTTCTTGGTTACTTTACCGAGCTTACTATATAGCGACAACTCGGATGACGCAGATCTCTAGCCCGGCCGAAATTAGTACATGGTAGGGCTCCGACCAAGCTATGGTGTCTGTCGTCCCCTTTACTCTGCTTCACAGTAGTGAATTCGGAGATGGCCCTTGTCATGGTGGGCCCCGAGCTTGTAGTCGTTTATTTTATTTCCTAACATAACTCGTATGTAATAAAAATATTTGAGTAAAAAATTATATTTAAATAAATACATCTTAATAAAACAAAATATAAGTACAATTGAAAAAAAAAATCACTTGTCAATGGGTAATAGTTAATAGACACTCAGTATAGTTATATATATTTTTCATGTATTTTAATGTATTGTACATTTTTTACACTTTTAACATAATATTTTTCGCCAATTAATCATCGTTGTTAGTATTTTTTATATGACAAAAGAAAATACTTAACCACCGACATGGGCAGTGCATAATATGGTAAAAATATATAGAAAGTGTATAGTTATTTGTAAAAATACATTGGGACATGTAATGCCCATTGAAAATCTATCTTTTTAATAATAATATGTGTATTAAGCACCCGTCCATTAACAGAACCCATAACAAAAAATGCTCTCATTTCAAAAAATAAAAATTTGAAATAAAAAACATATTTTACTATACTAAAATATTTTTTCATTCCCAAAAATCAAATAAACCAAATATTCTAAATAGTTTTAGTTCAAAAAGGAAAATTATTTTGTTGTACCAAAAAAAAAAAAAACTTTAATTTTTACTGTGAACACATTAATTGTTGTCCCCAATAGGGTTTAATTATTTAGGTTCCGTTTGAAAAAGTAAAATTAGGTAAAGTTAACAACTTTGATTTTTAAGTATTTTATTTTAATTATAATTTTCTTAAGATTTAGTCAAAAAAACTATATTAGCATTGGATCCTCTCGTCTAAGAGAAATTAAAAAAATATAAATTTGAATTTAATTTTAAATAATAAAGAAAAAAAAAATAAATAGTAATTAAATTAAAAGTAATGAAAAGGCCGAGGGGTCACTGTCGGCATTTAATTTCAGGATAAAGACTGAATCATCAAAAGTTGTGTTCATCAATGGGAATATGGGGTCCACTCAGTCCTTTCAACAAATCCAAATGCTCCACCTCATCAGGTATGCATTTGTGATGCAAATTGGGTGTACCCATAAGGTGCTTAAAATATAAATTTCAATTAAGAGGATATCACTATTTATTCATACTCTGATAGCACATTTTTTATTTTTATCTCCATTTCAGATAGTGTCCAACTTTTCCTCAAATACTTACCTATATCTTTTCAAAATTCAATAATTTTATTATAACGTGGTGAAAAAAATTATTAAACATAGTTAATATTGATCGCATTTTAAAGATATTGGCTATATCCTTCCAATAATACTAATTTTATAATTATTAAATGCACATATTAATAATTATAGATATTTTTTAAACATACAATAAAAAGTATTAAGGATATGTGTGGCATATCAATTTAGAACTAAACACTTCCAATTTTGAGAAAATGAATTGTGTTATAGAGGATCCTTCCCATTTTTTTCTCCCTCCTCCAAATATCGAGGATGAAATGATCATCCTCTTCAATAGACGAGTGTTTAGAGGATGGGTTGGAGCACCATTTTCTTTCAAAAGGAAGATATAGAGCATGGGTTGGAGATTCTCTTAGGGTGAGACCGCAAAGCTCAACATCGATCTCTTTAAATTTTGTAAAACAATAACAAATATTCAACAAACAACACTTTCATTCAGGATGACTCAAAAAAAATATTCCAAAGATATTAAATTGCA
>BRYF01000012.1:2950000-2952500 GCA_030159135.1 Actinidia polygama
TAAATATAGTTAATATTGATCGCATTTTAAAGATATTGGCGATATCTTTCTAACAATACTAATTTTATAATTATTAAATATATATATATATATTAATAGTTATAGATACTTTTTTAAAATACCATAAAAAGTATAATGGATATGTGTGGTATATCAATTTAGAATTAAACACTTACAAGGACAATATTGGGTTATGAGAAAATGAATCGTGTTACAAAGAATTCTTCCATTTTTTTCTCCATCCTCCAAATATAGAGGATGAAATGATGATCTTCTTAAATAGACGAGTATCGAGTATTCAGAGGATGGGTTGGAGTACCATTTTCCTTCAAAATGAAGATATAAAGCATGGATTGGAGATGCTCTTAGGGGGAGACCGCGAACCGAAACATCTCTTTAAATTTTGTAAAACAATATCAAATATTCAACAAACTGGTTGGTTTTGGTAAAAAACTCAATAACATATACATACACAAAAACTTGTATTGCTATAGACCTAAGTACAATGGAGATAGGGCAAAATAAAACATTAAATGCTCAATTAGTGAAAATAGTAGGGGTGCATACAGTTTGAATTGGTCTGGTTCCTTAGAGAACCAACTACGGAACCGATAGTACAGGTTGAACAAAATTAGGAATCGAAACCGAACTGATAGTAATGGTCCAATTCCGGTTCCATCCTAATTCTTAAATGAGAAAACAAAATTTTAGCATCCAATCCAAACATTGAAACCAAATTTTCAAAAAAAAAAACAAAAAATTAAATACAACACCCAAACATTACCCATCCAAATGTTAAACATAACCATACCAAATAGAAATGTTAAACCAACTAAATATTAATACGATTCATATAAACATAACCACTGTAACTAATACAAATATCAAACTAGAGATAGATCACAGATATTTGTTTGTGTTATAAGGTTTAACTTTTAAACACATTAGAGGATAACTAAAGTTAGGGTTACTCAAGAGTCAATAATCTATTTATAATTTTCTATCTCTATCTAAAAAAAATTATTTCTATATTACAAATTATCGGTCTAGTTCTATTCACAGTTCCAGAATAAAGAATTGAAACCGGATCATATAGATCAATTCTTTAAGTTTTAATTGGAACCGGAACCGAACCATTAGAACCGTCTAATCAGACCAATTACTCCAGTCTGATCAGGTCAGTTCTCTGGTTCCACCTTTTCTTTTTGCACCCCTATAATATAGAGGCGTGAATTGTAAATAAAAGTAAAAAAAATTAAAAACCACATAAATAAATCCTAAATTAAGCTTGCTATTTAAACCCAGATGGATGGATAATATTAATACATCTATCATATACATAGTACGCATGTATGTAAATGGGGATGAGGGAAATGAAACCTGTTGAATCCCAAATCCCCAAAGACAATAATAGTAAAGATTATGAGAAAAAAACAAATAAACAGGAACAAATTCATATAAAGAAAGTTCAAAACAAACTTGCAATTGAAACCAAAAGAAAGCTACAGAATCTAGAAGAGGGAGGAAGATACCTCAAGTAAAGAATTACCCTTGCCAAAACCTTGGTGAAATAAGATTCGAAGAACAAATGGGGTAATCCTTAAAGGCACCGTTTGGATGCGTTAAATGCGTTACATTTATGTATCAAATTCTTTTATATTATATGTTTTATCTTGACCTGCAAAAGTATCTTGGCTTTTGTGTTTAAAGATATAAACTTAGTTGAAATGGAAGCATTACCTTTTTTTTAAGCCGTGATTGTTCTTTGCTATATAATTCAGATTTCTGAAGCGACAACATCTTATTGATGTCACAGAGGTCTTTAGGTCTCTTAATGCTGAGAAATAGTATTGATTTATCAAGCTTGCCTTTTACTTGAGGGAAGACGAGTTGGGTTTTTCATTCCTTTGTCTTCTTTTCCTTCTCATTTCTTACTATGAAGGACACTGGCGGTTCTATCTGGCTTCCTTACGGATCTTCCTTGCCATAAAAATATCAAGAAGAATAAGACACTGGTGGAGTTCATGTTAGCACTGCAATTGGCTAAGTAAGTAGTTCAGATAAAAAAAAATGTAAGAATTCAACGCAAATGAACTAAGCAACTAAACAACGAAGAATTACATTTAAAAGCTGCCTTAGATGTATGCTCATTGACACGGACCATTAAAGCCCATGAAGATGTTTCAAAATCAGATTATATGTGACAATATAGCTATGAATGTAAGGTTGTCTCCATTTGTGCTGGAATCTAATTATCAATGGCATGTACTCAACCAGTTTGAAAACAAAAGCAAAACTGATGCTATGTTATTGAGATAATGGGAGGAAAATAAAATGAAATGCTTTACATCATTAGACACAATTCGTTCCGGTACTGTTACCGTAATTCTGTGCTTGGGACGAATAACTTATGTCATCAAAGGATCCATTTAGCTAAAGCTTCCAGATTTTAATTTCATTCCTGAGTTATCAGTAGTGCCAATAATTCGTAACCAGGCTA
>BRYF01000012.1:2982500-2985000 GCA_030159135.1 Actinidia polygama
AGCGAGTTCTTCTCTTCCCTGATAGGGTGGTCACTCTTGCCGCTGAGAGTTTGTGGCAACTGGAAAGCATCTTTGGAAAATCCCAATATGAATTGCGCATTGATATGGCAATCTATGTTACACAGACTTGGGTATGTATTTAAGATGCAGGTGCATATACATGTGTCAAACAACTACCACAGCTACCATTGTCAAACTCACTAGAAGTGATTTTGGGCCTCCGTTCCCATAAACCTATTATGTTCTTACCTTCCTCGGGTCCACGTCCAAGGAGTGCAATTATGTTTACTCACTTGACACGGTGGGTGAACACTCCTGATTAGTTGAAGTACAGACCAATCAGAGGGGGTAATGTTCACCCAACTTTCAAGTGGGTGGTTATAATTGCACTAACACCCAAGCAGCTGAGTCGCTGACTGAGATTGGAGGTACTTCTTCTTCATTTTTTTTTTTTTCTGAAGAAAGGACTTATTTTTTTTTCCTTTTTTTCCCCAGGAGTTGGCGCAATGGAAATCACCTTTCCACCAATAGCGTCATGAAGCATTTGGTCTAGGTTCGACTACAACCCATGTGATATCAATTTTTATGTTGGGCCAATTCACAGGCTTTGTCCCGGCTTTAAATGGATCTCCCGCATATGAACGAAGAGATTGATCCCCGGATTAGTCGGTCGAATAAACCGGATACTGAGTTATCAAAAAAACGATTTTCCAATGTAAGATAAATAAGATAGTTGCAGTCTTCTTTGGTGAGAACATGGGATTTGAGCCTTCACATCTCCTTGCCACATTTCTTCCTTTATTTATATTAGCAATTATCGAATGTGAGTTTGAATATTTCCTTTTATTTATTGGTTATATATCCTTTTCGAGTTATGTACTTGTGATCTATTTTGAGAAGGGAACTGCTCCTCTTTTGGATTGAACAGTTCAGTCCTATCTTTCTGCTTATGTTTGAATCCACTTTGATTATTTGAGTTGTTTACATTTTAAAAAGTTTGGAGAACAACTCCTCTCTACAAAAAAAAATCAAGTTTATCGAATAATGTTAATTACATGTTGGATCAGTTTTGTAACAAGTAAATTGACGATTATACTTAAAACTGTATAAAAAAGTATAACCGTCTATTTTTTAATGTAAAATTTATCCGAACTTGATTTTTTTGCAATTAAGAACATGGGATTTGAGCCTTGAGATCTCCTAGCCACTTTTTTTTTTTTGGTGAAGTCCTAGCCATTTTTCTTCCTATGTTGATATAATACTCAAGTCTGTGAGTTTGAATATTTTCTTTTTATGCTGTGATCTATTTTGAAAATTACCGTCAACGTGTTTGTATTCCAAAATAGTGCTGCTTAGCTGTGGCTTGTCCCTTTGTCAGACTGTTGCCTTGCAAAGTTATGGATCCCATTGAAGCCCATATATTATTGAGCACAAGAATCATCAGCAATGTTGTATTATAGAGTGAGAGTATATTAAGATAAAGCCAGTTGGTGGCCTGTCCATGCATGTGGACTTTGAATGAAAGTGTTGGTGCTTTGAATGGTTTTCATTTGCTTCTGAAATTAAATGCAGCATTATTTGACCACCCACGGCAAGATCTATACAAGTATCATGGGAAGTGATGGCTAGCTCGTGACATTGTTGCCAGTGTTACTCTTTGTTTGTTTATAGTGTTAATCTTGTATTTACTTGTTTGAATTATTTATATGTTTAGAGGTTTTGACATAGAATGGTAATAAGATCTGCTCGTAGGTGTTAAGCGGGCGAGTTGACACGAGCATGATGATTGGATGGGCCCGCTGTTATTAGGGCATGACACGGCAAATATATTTGAGTTAAATCTTAAATGATTTTATATTTTTGATGAATTAAACTCATTTATAAAAAAATCATAGCATGGTACGACACGAGCACGATTAAGTATGACACAACACGAGGCACGAATGAGTCGTGCCAGGCCTAGATTGTTATCAGTTAGGCACGACACAGTATGACCCGTTTGACACCTCTAGGTCTGCATGGGTTAGGTTTTTATTCTGATTTTGAGGTAAAATAACCTGTCCAGTTTCTTTAGGATTGTTCGGCCCGAGTTTTTAACTATTTTAGTGTTTCTTTTTACTGTTTTCTGTGATCTGTTTGGAGTAAATTTTTCGAATGTCACTACAACAAACCAAAAAATCACTTTCAAACCACATGTTGACAAAAAAAAATTACATGATTTTTTATCCCATCATCAACATAAAAGGAGCTCCTTTGATATGTGACTACAATCTCCATTAGATGGTTTAAGTGATCCGTTAAAGTTATAATGAGATCGGACAAATCAAATGATGGCTAATTTCAAAAACCTGGCCCCACCCATAACTAAGATAGAAACTAACAACGCATTGGCCATTGGTAGAAGTAGAGCCCACTTCATGATGTGATCTATCAAGACTTTTTTCTTTGCCAACTCATAGGATAAAGTTTAATAATAACATTAGCAAGTTTATTTATGTAA
>BRYF01000012.1:3277500-3280000 GCA_030159135.1 Actinidia polygama
GGGTTGGGGTCCCGGGGTCCTAAATCAAAACCTTTTCCAAACCCTACCGGGTTTTGAAAACTTATCCTATACCCCACCCAAAACCCGATTTTTGCCACCCCATCTCTCTTTAGGGGAGGGTTACCCCGTTCCATTGCCATCCCTAAATAAATATGGTTATATTTTGAGTTATTTTAGAATTTAAATTGGAGGTAGAGGTACAATGGGTCAGTTTTTAAGTTTTTGGTTAGATTCTCACTTACGTGCTATCATTTTTATATTATGCGAGTTTATACGGGATTTTATCCTAACTTTAAATGTGCTCATTTTTTTTCTTCTCATTTCTTCCAAACTAACAATATTTTTTTTAAATCATTATAATTTTTAAATTGTTCTCTGTAGCAATGTATCTATTATTTAACGTTTAATCTTATCTGTTTTTTAGGTTGTAAAACTTTAACGAGTACGCTTAAGAGATGATTTTTTTGTTTTGTTTGCGTAGTGCCTGTAGACACATGTAATTACTAGTCATAGATACGTTTATGTCTTGGTTATATGATTGTTTAGTTAGAAATTTAATAATTTATCTACCAAAATCGTGATTCCAATCCAGAACAAAATTGTTATTTTTAGGTTCGAATTTAATTAGTTCTAGATTTTGGACGGATCAAATTGATTCAAAATTTTAAAATTTGTAGAATTCAATTTTATGGACATGATGTCTTTCAAATTCTTGATTTGCATGCGGGAGGAATGGGGTCCACTCAAACTGAAAAAGGGACATATCAAACAAGCCCACTTGCATTTTGAGGCTAATCTCGAAAGACCCCACAAGGGAAAGTTGGTACAAAAAATTTCATGCACATGCTTTTGAACTGTCAGTGGGGTCTCTCTTTAGTTCTATCTTTCAACACACAGAGCAACAGCATTGCTGCCCAGGTTTTGGCATATTATGTGGAACCATGTTCATTGGGTTCACATTCATAACCACACCAAATCATACCACAGCTCTATGAATCTTCTCTTACGTTCTAAATAAATAAATAATGGGCAAATTTCACTTTGTCCAAGTGTTTTGAAATCCGGACTGGTGATCGAACCGAAAAAATAGCCGAATTACGGGTCACCGGTTTAACTGTCGGGTCAACCGTTATTGACCCGTGATGTCATAATTATATCATTAATTTATTTAATAATAGTAATAATTTTTTAATTATTTTTCTAGACTAATTTTTATACTTAAACTCTAAAATTTTAAAATTAAAACATAATTTTTTTTCTAAAACCGTGAACCGGTGGGTCAATGACCGGTTCAATCACCGGGTTACCGGTTCAATCGCCGGTTCGACTGGGTTTGACCGAGTTTTGACCAAAATAGATTTTGACGGGTGACTGGACCGTTGACCGATCGTCGAACCGGCCGATTCAGTCCGGTTTTTAAAACCATGCTTTGTCCTCCTATGCTGTAGCCCATGTGTAGATTACTAGATTGCATCTTTCTCGTTTATTTATCACCATATAATTTTTTATGGTTTGTGGATTGAAAGTTGTCATCAAATTTTCTATTCAAATTAATAGAAGATGCAACTCACTTATCTATTACAGAGAGTGGACCACTTTTTCAGACAAAAACACTCTTGCACAAACATCAAACTTTTCAAAAAATGCAACGGTTTCTTTCTCTTTCCGAGTCCCTTCACCGCTACCCTCCCTCCTTTCTCTCCTTGATCCTCCACCACCACCTCTCTCTCTCTCTCTCTCTCTCTCTCTCTCTCTCTCCTAGTTGTATATATAGTGTTATATCTATAGGTGAAGATTCCATAGGTTATGGAGTGTGATATTTGATAGTATTTTCATAGTGGGTTTAGTAAATCAAAACAAGAATATGAGGATATCAAGATAAATATACAACTGTCATTAACAGCTTATACATGTATACTTTGATCCATAAACCACATGATGTTATGTGATGATTTATAAACGTTGAGAGTTTATATGTACACGTCCCAAACCACAAAGGGGAAAAGACAAATTTTCCTATTGAAAAATAAATAGATAAAAAAAAATTAATAAAATAAATAAGGTAAAATAATAATAAAAAAACTAATGTGTTTGACCATGGGAACAAAATGAACTCTATAGTCTCAATAGTAAGCAAATTGAATTTTGTAGTTTTAATTCAATAATAATTTAAATCATCCATTAATCTCCATCTACTTGGAGCTAACGGAGTCAACTGATTTTCTCCCAAAATGCACGAAAATTAATTGAACCAATTAATAAGAAATTAGAGAGTTTGAATTTTTTATTTATTTAAAGAGACCAATTTTTTATGCTACTTTGAAATGATAATAGTTAGATTAAGACGGTAAAAAGAGAAATTTTTTATACAATATGGTTTTAGTGTATTTTGAAAGAATTTATTTGTTCCATTAATCCTATGTAGATAGAGACTAACTGATTGTTTAAATTACTATCGAATTAGAACTATATAATTTGATTTGTTATATTTAAGATTATA
>BRYF01000012.1:3305000-3307500 GCA_030159135.1 Actinidia polygama
ATATTTGAAGTTTGATTTTGTTGGTATTTTTTAAGATTTGCAGATGTTTGCAAGTGATTGCAAGTATCTAGGTTGTGTTTGGATTAAATATTTAATAAAGGAAAAGAAAATGAAAATTGTTTAGTTAGATGATTCAATTGTTCAGAACCATTATATTATCTACATTTTTTATTTTATTTCTCTCACTAAATCTTTGATCCAAATACAACCCTAGTGTTTTTATTTTATAGGGGTGAATTTAAAGCCTCTGCCTTGATATTGTTTTAGTTTAATCATTGTTTAATAAATTTTAATTTTTTTACCGTTTAATCAAAATATTGTTTTAGTTTGCGAGTTTTTCGTCTTTAGTGATTTTCAATTTTAGTTTCTTCAGAATCACTAGAAGTTTGTCCAACCGTTAACTTCAAGATTCCAAATTAGTCTATTTTCGATCCCAATGGAACAGACGGTGTATTGGGCTATCATTAAAATAAAACTAGAAGATATTGTGTTAGTGGGTTACCAACTTATTCCACCATTGTACATTCGAAAGTGAAGTTTGAAGAACCAAAGCACTGCTACGGAGGAAACAGTAATGCCTTTGTTTTCTAGCTTCAAAAGTAGCATAAGCTTGAGGGCGTGTTTGGAAAAAAAAAAAAAGAAGTATTAGTTTCTTTTTCATTTTTATTTTATTTCCTTACAAAACCAAACAAAAAAAAAAACAAACCAATTCTCTCTAAGTACTTTCCTTTCTTTTTCTACTTTCTCTTCATTTCCTTTTCTTTCCACAAGTTTCAAACATACCCTTAGGCAGTGTTTGAACCAAAGATTTGGTGACGGAAAATAATAATAAAAAAAAAAGTTAGACGATCCAGCTGTACGGAATCATTGGATCCTCTATCTTTTTTTTTTTTTCTTCTTTTGTCTCACTAAGGCTCCGTTTGGAACCACCTTATTTGAGTTTTTCAGCTAACTTTTTTGCTTTTTTTTTTATTATTTGCTTATTTTTATCTAAAGTAAAGCCAGAAAAATAAAAAAGTCAAAAAATCTTGACTTTTTTGATAGTAAACTTAAAAAAAACTTGACTTTTAAGCATTACCAAACGGAGCCTAAATTCTTAAACCAAACACAGCTTAAATGAAAAAGTTCATAAAATAATTATAATGAAAAATGTTGAAATTAACTGAAACAGTTTAGGTAAAAAAAATATTGGGCTTGTGACCTAACTAGGCTCAATTATAAGGACACCTGCAAGAAGTTTCCGTTTATTCACTATGGGCCAATTGGGCCTAACTGTAACCCAGGCATATGTAAGGGCTTCACACTATGTCCAACCCAATTCTGCATTAGATAAATTAGTTGTTTTCAGAGTTTTTAGGTTTTGGCCTTTTTTTTTAATACATTTTTTAACAGCTTGGATTTTATAGTTTTTTTTAAATATTTTTTAATTATTTGATCAAAATTATATATTTTTCTCGTTCCTTTTGATGAGAGGAGTCCAAAATTTATATTTTGAGAAAAAAATCACTAAAGACAAAAAATACATTTTTACTAGATAAATTAGTTATATATTTTTTTAGTTGTTTTTTTTCAAATTTAAATAGTTTTTTTATATATAATTTTAGATTTTTCTTGTCAAAAAGAATCAAAAAAGTATAATTTTTTTGATTAAACAGTGAACTAGGTGCACAGGCATGTAGACTAGGGATCGTAAAGTAGATAGACATGTCGGTGCTGACAATGGGATACACACATTGGCTTAGACCAGTGTTTTGAAAATTGGACCATTGAGCGAACATGAAAAAAGTCGGGTCACTGGTTCAACCGTCGGGTCAATCGTTATTGACCAGTGATGTCATAATTATGTCATTAATTTATTTATTAATAGTAATAAAATATTTTATATTTTTCTATACTAGTTTTTATACTTAAAATCTAAAATTCTAAAATTAAAACATAAAATTTCTCTTAAAATAGTGAACCGGACGGTTCAATCACCGGTTCAACTAGTTAAGTCGCGGTTCAACCGCGTTTTTTACTAGGTTTGACCAGGTTTTGACCAAAACAAATTTAGAGAGCTAACTGGACCGTTTCTTCGACTAGTTCGCAGTTCGACCGGTTGAACCGGCCGGTTCAAAACGGTTTTTAAAACTAGGGGTGGGCAAAATACCCATTGGACCCGAGAATCAAACCGAACCGACCTCATTGGTTCGGGTCTACCATGCCCTCGGTTCGGTTCTGGGTTTGAAAATTTTGGACCCAATCGTCTCGAGTCGGTTCTACAAATTATTTTACCCAGAATCGAACCGACCCGAAAGAATCAACGTCTAGAACCGAACTAAAACCGATCATATAGACATACAATACACTACCACACTAGATTATTACCTATTTTACCCATAACCGATCGAGAACCGAACCAAATCGGACCCGAGCGGTTCAGTTCTTTCGGATGGTCGGGTTAGTTCTGAGTTCAAAAATTTGGAACCGTGAATGGTCGGATCGATTCTGAATCTGACTC
>BRYF01000012.1:3330000-3332500 GCA_030159135.1 Actinidia polygama
CCAAAGGCTGATGGGATCAGTTGACCCCATCAAACTCTATGTGCCGCCGCCCCAGCTAACGTAGATAGAGGACGTTATAATTATTGCCAGAAAATAATTTGATCTGATGGTTACAGCATCGAAGTGTTAATTTTAAAACTTTCAATCACATACCTACACATTTTTCAGTGGGCTTATCTATATACTACACTTGGATATGCTGGTATTGTTTTTGTTTTCTGTTTTCTGTTTCTGAAAAACACAAAATTTATGTGGCAAACTGGTTTTCAGAAACTTTTTCTACCCACTTTTGTTTTTGTGTATCTATTTTCTCGAGAAATCTCTATAAAGTTTGGGTAATTTTATTGGGATACTTTTAAGAAGATTGTATTTATAAAGTCTATAATTAATTAAGTCACGAATTAAGTCTTTTAATATTAATTTAATTCGAAAATAGCCTTAATTCCCGTCAGAGCATGCGGTCATCATTCTTTCTATTTGTTGAATGGAAATTTTTTTATTTCAATGATAAGTGAACATATTAATATAATACTAGTAGTTTGATAAAAAAATAATGTTATTTACATAAAAATATTTAAAATAATATCGTAAACACAATGTTTATATCCTAAATTAAATTATTTTCCATTTAACAAATGGTTATCCGCCGCCGCCCACTACCAACTACTACCTACCATCGTTGTCATCTGTCACTACAACTGCCAACAACTATCACCCCCAACACCAACCATTGTTGCCATGAACTACTACCACAAGTCATCACCTCCCCACTCCAACCAACCGCCACCACCGCTACAATTGTTGCCAACCACCACCGCTACAATTGTCATCCCACCACTGACCACTACTACCACCACCTATCACAACTACCACTCACCACCACTGTCAACCACCATCGTTGTTGGCACCGCCAACGACTATCACCCAACACCAACCCACCCACCTCCACCAACTACCACCATTCCTGCCAATTACCACCACTAACCTCTGTCGCTGCCACCACCATTCGCAAACTAGCACTATCGACTACCATTGCCACCCATCACCAACTACCAATCGCCTTTACCTCCACCACCTCATACCATTGCCATTAAAAATTTTCATAGTATAAGACTATGAAATTTTACAGTGTCCGCAATAATTATCACCCACCATTGTTGTCTACCATTAATACAACCGCTATCAATTATCGATCGCCACCTTAGCCACTGAGAATTTTCAATCTTAAAAGATTTCACATTATAAATTTTTATATTGCAAGAATGTGAAAATTCTCATGAGCAATGGTGATAACAAATTATAAAAGTTTCACAATAACTAACATAATGAGAAATTAATTTTATCTATATATTTAATATAGATCATGATATATAGATCTCAAGGAGTAAGACCTGAAAATCATTTTTTATCAATAATTGAATGCGTAGAAAAAAAACATATGTAACATTTTAAAGTTTGAACATTAGAAAAAATAAATTTTATTGAGACCTTGTTCCCAGCAAGATTAAACTGTAAATAAGGTCCATCAAATAAGGTCCCCGCAAGATTATTCTTCTCTCTTATTATTTGGAAACCGAACAAGGGAAATTATTTTTATCTAATTTTCCCTTTTTTTTTATGCAAAACCAAACAATTTTCTTCAGAATCTCTCTCTCTCCCCTCCCCTCCCCTCCCCTCCCCTCCCCTCATTTCTTTTCTATTCTCCAAGTTCCAAACAAAGCCTAAGATCTCCAAAGAGAGCTGACACGTGACTTGAATAGAACTGCCAGTTATACCATTTAATAAGGAACTGACACGTGTCAATCGAAAAACTGCCCGCCTCTTCACTGTCTTCTTCTTCTTCTTCTTCTTCTTCTTTGAATTAGCACTCTCTTCCCATTGGAAAGAGAAAACAGAGACATGCTACTATCTCATGCCATCTGATTGCAGATGGAACACAGGCACGCTCAAAACCCTCTCTCTCTCTCCCCACCCACCCACCCACACGTATATCATGTAAGCATATAGGTAGACAAATCTCTGTTTTATTTTCTGCGATTTCTGCTACTGTTTTGCTTCATATACCATTATTGAACACATGTAATCGATTCTTGAACACAAATCTCTGTTTTATTTTACTTTACAGTCTTTGAAGTTTGAACTCTGTGTGTGTGTGTGTGTGTGTGTGTGTGTGTGTGGTTGAGGCATATTGTGTGCTTCTCTCCATGATTATAGGTCTACCCGTGGTTTGATTTCTTTCAATTTCTTTTTCTTTCTTTCTTTTGTTTCTATGAAAAATGGGTATTTGGCTCTGTTTCTTTAGCTGTCCAACTTCATTAGGATTTTTTTGAAGAAATTTCTGTTTGCACTTTTAGGGTTTTGATGGGTTTCATCAGAGTAACTCTCTGCATTACAAAACTTGGGCTTCTAAACATAAGAGAAATGAAGATTTTGTGATTGGTTTCTCTTGCAATCAATAAGGGTTTCTTGAAGATTACGTCCTCTAGTTTCTCATTCCCGA
>BRYF01000012.1:3357500-3360000 GCA_030159135.1 Actinidia polygama
CACCATCTAGTCGCAGATCGCTCTTTACCTTGGCCACTTCTATGGCTATCCTTTCATCAAAGGCTTACAATGCCCTTCCTCTTGTTCCATGTGTCAAGGCTGCAGTTTCCAAGAAAATGGTGAGTGTTGTGCCGGATGAGGCGACTCTGGTTAGCGTGATTTCGGCTTGTGCTGCGTCAGGGGCATTGGGTATTGGCAGATGAACTGGACGCTTATATTGATAAGCACTTGATTGATAATGACCTTAAAACGTATCTAAGCTTATCAAGCTATCACCATCACAGAGGCTTTATGTTGTGATTCGCATGTGACCGTAATGCAATTTAGGATGCCAAAGCAATCGAATAAAATTAATCTTTGGAATAATTTTCATTCTTATGCTGTGAAATTTGATAATACTACCATACAAAAGAGATGATTTCTCTGAACTTTTTATTAGTGGTGTTCTTCAATTTTCTTTCAGGGGAAACCTAACCATGTAACGTTAGTTGGTGTTCTATTGGCATGTGCTCATAGTGTCGAGTTTTCGAGGGCCAGAAGTATTGGTCAAGCACGATTGAGTCCGGGATAGAGCCATCAATGGAGCACTATGACTGTATCGTTGATCTACTTTGCCGAGTAAATCTTGATGAATATTGCTTGCACATTTGTCGAAACAATGCCCATTTTCCCAAATGCAGTAATTTGGCGCACGCTACTTGTTGCTTGCAAGAAGAATAGAAATGTGGACAAAGGTGAAATTGCTGGTAGTAGGCTTCTTGGACTAGAACCAAATTAAATGACAAAACACTTAAATCACAGACTAGAAAATTACAAGTAAAACCTCAAGAATCAGATGATACCCATCGAACTATACTGAAATGCTACATCCACGCCAGTATCCCTCGCTCGCCGTCGCGAACTCAAAGTAAAGATTCTCTCTCTTTATGCCTTGAAATCTATTTTCATCTTTTTTCTAAGTCTTAAAGAAACAATTTTCAATTTTGTAGTGTTCTTTTGATTTTCTTGTTTCTAATTTTGACCTTCTTGGGCCATAATCCATTGTATATGCTTGCAAGTTGTTCAGTAAATTGATTTGTTCCCTTGAAACGAATATTTGAATTCGCTACCTAAGAGGATACAAATTCCATCCTACGGATCCATCACCTTAGGTGCAAGATATTGGGCTATCCTTGACTAGGGGTGCCAAAAAAAATTTGAAAACCGGTGAACCGGACCGAACCGTGCCTTTTGGATTGGTTATATGGTTTAATGGTTAGGTTCTGATTTTTAAAAATTAAGAACCGATAAATTTGGTTCGGTTACCGGGGTTTTTTTTCAAACCGTGGTTAGAAACGAAACGAAACCGATAATATATATATATTATAAATTATATATAATATTTTTTCGCACAAAAAATCACTTTTGTTGCGGTAAAAATCTCAAGCGAGCAACCAATAGTCAAGTTGCTCTAGACGGCTAGGTGGTAAAAATCTCAAGCGAGCAACCAATAGTCAAGTCAACCAATATCTAAATATGAATCATAGCTGGACATATTTAGCCGTCCGAGAATCATAGCTCCTCCAGATGTCAAATTTCTCTATTAAATCTCCTATATCTCTGGGATATATGACCATATTTAGCCGTCCGAGGATCACGCCGCAGTTTTCTTACACGGCTCTCCACTCTACATTTATATAAAGGTCGCTCCCCCACCACTATTGAGGTACACAATTTTAACTTTGACACAGATTGATGGCTCTGCTTGTTGTTCATCATTGGTGGCCCTCTACGATAAAATCCAGAGCATCTTAAAGGTATAACTCTCTTCTTGTTGTTCATCATTGAGTTGATTTAGGGTTTTTGGTCAATTCAAGATTCTTACTTCATACTCTTAACTATTTATAGGATATCTAAATGCCTACTATAATTACTAATTACAGATTGGGAATGTTTTTCGTTCTATGTAAAATTTCACTTATTCTTCAAGAAATGGCTAGCTATAGGGCTTCCTCTGGGTAGGGCTTTGGCACTCCAATATACTGGGAGATATATTTTATGGTTTTATTTTGGTTTGCTCCCTCCGTCTCAGTTATTTATTTATTTATTTTGTTTGCTTGCTTGCTATCATATTATTCTTGTCTTTTTACAAAATCGAACCCATTAATAATAAATAAAGAAGATGAACGGTTCTTCTTTCACGACACGCAAGTTTAAGAATGAGAATCATAGTTGGCCCAATAGAAGAGACGGTGATACGCTTTCTGATCCTTGACCTGGTCACGATAATATACGAGTGTACGCTTGTACCCGAGTGTCTTGTCTCCGCTCCGAATATAAGCATCTTTCGCCGTAGCACACCAAAACCTGGCAAAGAATAAGAACCTAAATCAACTCATGAACAAGAATAAGAAAGAGAGTTATACTTGTAAGCGATTTTTATAAAAGAGAGCCACTTGGAATTTTGGATAAAAGATAGCCCAATATCCTGCACCTAAGGTGATGGATCACATCTTCATCC
>BRYF01000012.1:3365000-3370000 GCA_030159135.1 Actinidia polygama
TACAAAATGACGTTGTTTGGGTGTCTTGGATGGCAAAAAAATTCTCAACTAAAACGACATCGTTTGGGGGCAAAAAAAATCTCAACCAAAGCGACGTCGTTTTATCTCCAAATGTATTCACCTCAAAACGACGTCGTTTTGGGAGTTCGGGAGACAACGCTGCAATCCTGTAGTGCCTTCCCGTAACGGAGTAACCCCAGAGCGGGGCGCCATGTAAATTATGGTAACTAAAATGAGTGGAAAATAAACATAAATTAATATTTGGAGTGTTAGGTTACAAATTTCTAAAATGAATTTGAGTTACACATCAATTTTTCATTTTCCACGCATATTTTTATTTTTATCTTTTTTTTTAAATTAATCTAAGTGCTCTCTGACTCTAATTGGAGAGATGTACATTTATGAGATGAGCTTAAATGTAATGGATCTCATGCACGGTAACTAATTAACAAGGATAGCTTAGCTTAGTTATCAGGAGACTCTATCCCTCCATACACATCCAATCTTTTCTTGTGAGCCCTACCCCTAAGCATACACTATTGATCTGAATCATTCATCTTTAAGACCTTACTATGAAGGTTATTCATGTAAAAAATTAATTTCATCGAGCATCTATAAATATATGAACAATAATATTTTGTTTTATAAAATAAAAAATTTAAGTTTATAATCATATTAGTATTTTATTTTATAATAAAAAAATATGATTTGTTCCTGTATTTATATATGTCTAATGAAGTTGATTTTTCTCATGAGTAACCCTTACTACATAGACCTACGAGATGAACATTTTAGATCATTAGTGTGGGATCGGAAGTGGGACTCACAAGAGGAGTTTGGATGGATATAAAAGAATGAAGTGCAGAGATGAGATGCTTCTAGTCTGCTATATCAAGAGTCAAATACGGATAATATAAATATTTTTTGAAATATTTCGTTAATGACGGTAGACTTTAGAGCCGTTGGATTAGCCGAAGTGTAATATGTTGAAAATTTCGGTGTGAATGAAATTAGACGTTCGAATGTTCCCCCGAGACAACAAAATAGTTATTTTTGGGTTCATCGAACCTGGACATAGCATCTCAAAGGGTAACCGTTATAACCCTTATGAATTGAAGTTTATGACACTATTCAATGACTCAATTATTTAGGAGCAACTCATGAGTCATTTTTCTTTTGTATTGATTGGTGTTCTTCTTTTGGAAGAGACACAACAGAACTTTATATACTTTCATAGTTTTGTATTTTTCGTTATAAGAGAGAGGGGCATACATAGTTCAATTCGCCAAGGCTTACATCGGTAGTATCTTGGGAGAAATTCGCCAAGACGTTGGAAAATTCTATAATTCCGTCGGTAGGCGACGAATATTTCTTAAGTAGACTGCGTTTTCAAGCCTCGGTTTAAATTATTTGTATCTAATTCTATTCTATTTTATATTTATAAATTCAGTTTTATTGTACAATTTTTGTGAGTAATGAAAATTATTCGCTGAAAATTTTGTGTTTGCCGTATTTTTTCTAACATAATATATGTCGTAGGTTGAGCAATTATCTATATCAGACAATTCAGATCATTGGTGTGGGCTCAGAAGTGGGTGTTGAGTCCAGCCCATCTGGATGAGTCCAAGTCCAATAGCCAAGCCCAAGCCCGGTTGGGGCTCATATGGAGTGTCCATGTAAGAATAAAACTCTCGCGTTATCTAGTACTCTTGAGAGAGAGATATTTTACTGTTTCCTAGTTAGAATAGGATTACAATTAGGTATCCTATTAGAAGTCTACCACCTTCTATCATTAGTCTATAAAAAGGAAGGTAGGGTGCTTAGATTTCCATGGTGTGTGTGCCGTGAATTGAGAGCGGAGTGCTGTGAGGTGAGATTGAGAGGCAAGACAGAGAGAGATTGTGAGGGAGTGTGAGTTGAGAGGTGAGTCTCCTCCTTTATAATCCATTCGTTCGCTTAGTGGATTATTAGTTTCTCTCTTTGGACGTAGGCATCGTTGGCCTAACCACGTAATTTTTTTTGTCTTGTGTATGTGATCGGTTATTCGTTTTGAGAACAATAATTGGTATCAAAACCCAGGTCGAGAGCAGATCAAGATTTGAAGCCCAAGTGCTCAAAATAAATTTCTGGTAAGTGCTCAAAATAAGTGCTCAAAATAAATTTCGCGTAAGTGCTCAAAATAAATTTCTGGTTCCACCAGTGTGTTCCTCTCGTAGAGACAAAGCTCCAGCATCAGACCGCGTCGAAAACGGAGTCCAGATGCACCCTCACATGCCGCCTGATAATCGGTAAGTGAGATCAGTCTCAGCCACGCACTAGAAGGGTGACCCACACGCTTGCCTACGCCGAAAGGTGGTCCCATGCGCAGCCATGCACCCGAAGAGGGGTCCACGTGCCTGCACGCCCCAAGAGGAAGGCTCCAGGTGGTGTCACGCGCCTGTACACGCCAATCGCGCGTCCCATGCGCCAGTCACGCACTAGGAGGGAAGGTTTAAGCACAGCACGCGCGCCATATCACTACCTGTGCCACGTGGCTGTCCAGTCAGCCGCCCGTCAACGTCCAGTCAGCACTGAGTTAGTGCCCATTCATATTGCCACGTCAACAAGGAATATTCTGGGAATATTCCCTCAAGTAAATTATAGCTTTAGTTCCTAGAATTTCTGATAATTATAGTTTGGTCTCTAGAATTTTTGTTAATTATAGATTGGTCCCTAGAGTTATTAATAATTACAGATTGATCCCTGGAGTTATTGTAAATTATATTTTAGTTCCTCAAGTTTTGGTTATTTATAATTTGGCCCCAGAACTTTCTAATTTTGATAGTTTGGTCTAGAAATTTCTGATTTTGACATCTTAACCCTTTTTGAGGTTTTTCAACATTCTAGATTCATCTGCGGGGTCGATTTTCATAGATTTTGCTTCTATTTATGAGGAAAAAAATAGAATCGATAATCATGCTTTTAGCGACGAATTACGCCATGTGGAAACTAAGGATGGAGGATATCCTATTTTTTAATGATTTGCACAACCCTTTGGAGAATCCATTTCCCTAACAGATTTCTGTGTGGACATGGGAAGAGACTCTCCTAATTCTTCTCATCAATGATCATTTCTTTCTGGAATATCAGGGGTCTCAATAGTCCTCTGAAGCATAATGGGATTCTGAAGCTCCTAAGGAAGAATGGGGCAGCAATCATGGGGCTCATGGAAGTTAAGCTTTCTCATCAAGCCTTAGCAGATATTGCCAAGAATAAATTTAGGAGATGGAATTTGGCTAGTAACTTCGGTTAGCACACAAATGGTTGAATCTTGATTATGTGGAGAGACAATCTAGTGCAGCTGGACATAACAGAGATAACTGACCAGGCTATTCACTACCTGGCCACTTGTAAGTCCTCTGCTATTTCTTTTTCCATTACTTTCATATATGCTTTCAACACTATTGTGGGGAGAAGGCCCCCATGGGACACTTTGCGCATGTTTCACTCCTCACCTCAAAACCCTTGGATTCTCCTTGGGGATTTCAACAACGTTCATGAAAGAGTCTATGGGAGGCCAGTCTCTATGTATGAGACCAGGGACTGTAAGGAGTGCTGCTATGATCTTGGCCTCACAGACTTAAGAGCCATTGAAGTCTTCCATACCTAGTATAATAATTCTATTTGGTGCAAGTTGGATATAGCTATGGTTACCAAGGCTTGGATTTCGCAGGGGCTTAATGCCCATGCCAACTTTGATTTCCCGAGGAAGTTCTCAGACCATTCCCCATGCACTGTAACTCTATTGGGAAATAATGACAAGGGGGCTCTCCTTTCAAAATTTTCAACATGTGGACAAAGCATGAGAACTTCCAAGAACTGGTCAGCAACACTTGGAGAATGCATATTGAAGGGACTGTCATGTTCAGATTATGCAAAAAGCTTAATGCTCTAAAAGCCCCCATCAAAAACCTGAACAAGCTGCACTTTTCACACATCTCAGCAAGAGCCACTACAGTAGAGGATGAGCTACTCTATGCCCAACAGGATCTTTATGATAATCCAGTCGATTCCCAACTCCAAGATGTAGTTCCAGATCTTAGAGCCAAAGCCCTCAAGCTTGTAGAGACGGAATTGAGCTTTTGTTCTCAGATGGCCAAATCCAAATTTCTAAAGAATAGTGATAGAGGAACTAAGTTATTTCATGATCTGATTACAAGCAGGAGAGCCAAGAGTGACATCTCAACCATCACTCTTGAAGAGAGCCAAGATGGGAGCAGGTCAACTTCAAACAAGCAAGTCAGTGATGCTTTCATGCAATATTACATGGGGCTGCTGGGATCTAAAAGGGACTACACAAAGCTTAGCAGATATATAGTGTCCAAAGGCAAGAGTCTAGATCCTGACCAAGCAGCTTCCTTAACCCAAGCAGTAAATGAGGAAAAAGTTAAGGATGCTCTCTTTAGCATTGGGGAAGATAAGGCCTCGGGCTCAGATGGTTTCTTTTCAGGCTTTTTCAAAAAAGCTTGGAGCACAGTTGGTAGGGACTTCACAGCAGCAATCTTAGAATTCTTCTCCTTTGGATAGATCCTAAGACAAATCAACCACATTGTTTTGGCCTTGATCCCAAAATCCAAGGATGCAGACATAGTGGAAGACTTTAGGTCATTTGCATACTGTAATGTGATCTACAAAGTTAT
Organism: Actinidia polygama; assembly: GCA_030159135.1. Taxonomy (NCBI): domain Eukaryota; kingdom Viridiplantae; phylum Streptophyta; class Magnoliopsida; order Ericales; family Actinidiaceae; genus Actinidia; species Actinidia polygama. Next base: position 3,369,680 of record BRYF01000012.1, read on the forward strand.
TTCAAAAATCCTGGCCTCGAGGCTAACCCCTTCTCTGATTAGCATAGTGGATTCAGTTCAGGCGGCCTATGTTCAAAACAGAAAGATGGTTGAGAACATCTTTCTCTTCCAGGAGCTTTTAAGGCAATATGGTAGAAAAAGAGTATCCCCCTGTTGCATTTTGAATGTGGACCTGAGAAAGACTTTTGATTATGTGGATTGGGGCTTTATCCGATACATGCTCCATGCTTTGAATTTCCCCTCAACCTTTACAGGATGGATAATGTCATGCATCACATCCACCTCCTACTCCCTATCTTATAATGGGTTTCTTCACGGTTT
>BRYF01000012.1:3377500-3380000 GCA_030159135.1 Actinidia polygama
ATTTGTTTTCAAAGCTGTGTTATTGTTTTTGTTTTGGAAGTGATCTCTAAAATGTTAGTAATCTTGTTGTTCCTTATATTTTTCTATTGTAGTTATTATATTGCTGTAACTGTAATTTGATTACCATGAAAGGTCTAATGTATCATTCATTTTAACAAAAAAAAAAAGAAAAGAAAATATGAGGTGGGGGCAATTTTGTCCGCAATTTACCATCAACTCCAACATTCCTTGGCTTTGATTTTTTTTTTTCTAACTTGTCATCTCACTGCAATTCTTGAAAAGAAGCCACTAAATTGAAATTGATTGACCCAATCTCCACTCAGTTGAAATTTGCCCTAAATCCAACTTCCTATGAACACTTAGTGTTTGACACTCCTCTCTTTATAAACTTTCTAGTTTAGCTAGGGCTTACAATGGTTTGTAACTCGATTAGAGATGATATTGAAGAAGAATCTGTGGCATGATAATAGGACGAACTACTGCAAATTTAAAGGAAGTAAGCTCAGAACATGTTTTGGCACTATGCACAAGCTATGCAACTCTGGTATGCGTTGAACTCCTTCAATGTTCAAAAACCAGGAGAGAGAGAGAGAGAGAGGGAGAGAGGAAATCCCTAAACAGGGTTTGTGATAGGAAACCGGAGCAATATCTCTAAACCTTTTATCTTAATTCAAAACCGACTATAGTTGACCCTACATTACTTATTTATAGTCTAAGGCCTCCAACAATCATAACTCTGTTAACTAACGTAGTAATATTACACTAACTACGATTAAGACTAGGGCTAATTTTTTTTATTATACTAAATCAGACGCATTAACAATTGACATATTTTATATTTTTGTGTAAGAATACTAACTAATTGGTTTTTTACAGTACAAATATGTTCATATTGTATCATATCAAAATAGTAAGAAATAATTTTCACATTCTAAAAACTAGAAATTTAAGTGTGAATTACTCTAGAAATTTGTTTCAAAAACATATTGAAAGTTTTGAGATTTAGAATTTGTAATATTAAAATAGCTAAAGGAGATGGGATATATTGTTTTCATTTTATCGTTGGGTCACAAGATATTTTCTTTCCAAACTTGTAATGCCATTCAAGTGCGTCTAAGTGATGGACATGTGTGTCACTAAGTGGTTCTGGTAAGTTAATGGAAATTGTATGATACATTAAACAACTATCCGACATGAGTTAGGAGGGTCCGACGAGTGTTGGTGTCCGACACTTGTCTTCCGGAGCATGCAACCATCGTGGAAGTGTCTGTGCTTGTTAGAGTTGGAACAATATATAACTTTGTTCCTGACTTTCCGTATTTTCTTGTTTGCTTGCATTGATTGGCAGTTCATTGCAAATAGTTGAGAGGTTATAGATGCAAGAGACTTCTAACACTTAATGACACAAAACTTGCATTTACTGCATACTGACCCGTGGTTATCCGATCCTTGAAACAATTGCAGCTTCTTGATTCACTGTTAGTGGCCGGGCAAAAAAATGTCCTTATCCAAGTCTCAAGTTACTCAAGTTTTGGTTAAGAGAAAATGAATATAACTTGGTTTCCTCTCTCTCTCTCTCTCTCTCTCTCTCTCTCTCTCTGTGTGTGTGTGTGTGTGTAGTGTGTGTGTTTCTCCAACACTTGGAGGGGCATGATCAAGCATTTTGTGCCGTGCTTTTTTCCCCTCTTTTGGTCTTGTTAGGGAGATTTTGATTCAAAGTGGCGGTGTTTTCTTTCTGCATTGATTTATCTGGTGGCAATTTTAGAAGCATTGGTAGTGCATTTTGCATTTCTTAAGGTACACACTCTGTGTGTGTGTGTGTGTTTTTCTTTTTCCATTTGGGTGCTGAATAGTTTGTTGGTGTGTAAAATTTATATTCATATTTATCTTTTCTGCTAGAACTAATAGACTGTTTCAGGATAGTAATTTTGTTCACATCCTGAAACCAATGTTACCTGGGGCACGGATCGTTCCGATACAAGGAACATGGTACGCTACATGCCATAAATTGTGATGCAATAAGGGTAGGCTTCTAGAGATTATGTCGTAAATGTTAAAAAAGAAAAAAATTCTTTAATGATGTAATAAATGTGTTTTTCAGTAATTATTTAAAAATAATACTCTTTTTACTAGATGTTTATATACTTAAGTTTTTTAAATTTCGTTTTTTAATCTAAAGGGACACGATAGGGAATTAAGTAGGAGAAATATTAAAGATTGCTTTAGAATGCTAAATTTACCGTATTGGTACGAGAATTTTCCATGTTTAGAAATGTGCAAACCACAACAAAATTTGGTAGTGTACTACCGTTCTTTGGTAACACAGCCTGAAATTGTAATCTCTGGTACTGTTGGATATTTATGGACTCAGTTGTACATTTGGTTCTTGGGTTATTGTTTGTTTTACATAAATTTATTATCTTTATTCACTTCTATTTTTTGTGCCATCTTTTTATTTGCATAACATGAGATATCTCGCCTTGGATGATCCTTGATTGGT
>BRYF01000012.1:3412500-3415000 GCA_030159135.1 Actinidia polygama
AGCATATGAACCTATTTTTGTCCTTCAATTGATTTTTGTGTAATCGTCACATTATTCAGTCTAAGGGCTGCATACTAATCCAATATCTGAAGATAGTAGTGTTCCATATTTTCAATATATAGATTGTAAAATAAGGGGGTGGGGAGTGTGGAATGGAGGGATATGGATTCTTTATCACATTTGTGGCTTAAATTTCCCTGCTAAACATTAGTTCCCAAGTAGAGTAATGTACATATGTTGTGACTGCTCCCTGCTCAACGCTTAGTCGCTAATATATGGCTGGTGTGTGTCTGGCATACGAAAAGCAGATTGTCAGAATCTTCATGTACCCAAATGGTGTTTAATCCTAACATAATACTGAAAATTTTGAGATTTTTCGTGGATAGATCTGTCAGGTCTTCATGGATTATATAAAGTGAAATTTGTAGCATTTGCAAGGTTTTATGGAATGGATCAATATCTTCATTCTGCTCTCTTCATTTTCCAATACGGTTTGATGAATTGTCTCTTTGTTGAAACATCTAGGTTCATCAAGATGATTTCATGCTGAACGTTAAACTCCAGCTTTTCGCTTTGATTGCAAAGCAACCAGCCTTCCACCAGCTTAGATCTATTGAGCAACTTGGATACATTACTGTGCTCTTGCAGAGGTATGTTAACATTTTTTGTTCCTTCCTTCATTGATCATTGTACAATTGAATTTGTCAGTATGCTTTACTCTTCTATTGCTTCTGATGTAGGAATGATTCTGGAATCCGTGGAGTGCAGTTCATCATTCAATCCACTGTAAAGGTATATCGTATATAGAATATTTCAAATTTATGCTCTTGCTTCATTACCTTAACTAAAGAACTCTTTGTTGAGTTTGACAGGGTCCTCGGCAAATCGATTTAAGAGTTGAGGCCTTTCTCAAGATGTTTGAGAGTAAACTTTATACCCTGTCAGGTGATGAATTCAAGGTGAGTTTAACAATGCTACTCTTCTTTGTAAGTTTGTTTGACCTGGATTGAGTTTGTCTGGAATTTTGTAATTCAATTGCTGATAAATGGTTCTCACCAGTGTGAAACCAGAAATTTTACCTTGGGAGGGAACATCTGTGATCTATATATATTAGGTTGTGATGTGCACATATGTAGTACTACTACATGATGTTTAGTTAATGCGCCTTACAGCTTCAAATGGTAATACTAAACAGAGTTATAGTATTGTTTCAAAACAATTCGAAATTAAAAAGTAAATTGTGTCTCAAGTTTTTTGCTGTTCAAATTTGAAAGGATTTCTAGCACTGTTAAGTTTGATATTGAACTTAGAGAAGAATAAGATGAGAAGAATTTTTATGTTAGAGAACAACAGTGCTTACATTATGTATCTATTGTTAATGTTATAGTACCTACCCATTATGTATACATATGTGTATGTATACAATGTTTTAAAAAGCCCGAGATGGTACCCTGGAGCCAAAGGCGAGTTGAAGGGAATTGTAGAAAATTAGCAGAATGGTAACGTAGGCAAACTTTTTTATATTTCATCAAGTATCATAAAACATAACATTCCAAATGACAATCACCAAATACCATACAAATTATCATACTTTCAAATCCTAAAACAATACATAAGATTCCAAATGCCCAAAGGCTGGCGTTAATGCCACGATCAAAATTGTTCCTGTCACGATACATTATTATATAATTATGCTTTTTGCCCCTTTACAGAGCACCTCTTCTTTGGCCCTTTTCTATCCCTCCTCTCTTTCTCACACTACTCCACTTTCATCTCTCTCTACAAACCCTGATATTTCTCTCTCATCTATGACTTTATGAAAACTTGAGTACTAAAACTACAGCAGCTTGCCCTGAGCCCCTCAATAACTACCATAGCTTCTCTCTCATCCTCTAAGACCCAATCACATCCTTAAAATAAATCAACAAAGACAAAAAGTAATTAATCTCGAAAACAAAAGGCCAACAAGCAGAACAAACTAAAACCACCACAATTTAGGAATTGCAGACAAGCAATGGCAGTAGGTGGTCAGTAGAAAACGATGAGGACGCAGAAGGCATAGATAAGAGAGCAGATTGTGATTTTGGGAGAGCAATTGAAGTATGGGTGTTTGTGGGGGTTGCTCCTGAGGATGATTTGGGTGTGCTTGCTTCAAATACAGTGTTATGTGAAGGGTGAGGGAGATATTGAGAGAAGAGTGGGAGGAGAAAGAGGGCAAAGAAGGAAGGAGGAGAGATGAGATTGGACTAATCGTAATTTTCGAAGGAATGGCGTCGTGATTTGGGGGATTCTAGACAGTGGGCGATTGAGGGACAAAAGAGATTAAGAGAGAGTGAAACGAGAGAGAGAGAGAGAGAGAGAGGAGAGGGTTTGTTTTGTTGGTCAGTGAAATCAAATTGAAAGAGGAGAGAGACGAGAGATTTTGTGTGTGGTGAAGGGCTTATATGGCATTTCATAATTTGTTCTTGGAAGAAACAATTTTGATTGTGGCATTGACGCT
>BRYF01000012.1:3512500-3515000 GCA_030159135.1 Actinidia polygama
CTGTTTGTCAGTTTGATTGATCCTTTCATTTTACATCAATAGGTGTAAGTGAAAATATTGAACAAAATAGAAATAGGACTAAAGCTGTATATACCCAGTTCAAAAGAGTAGTGTTATGGGTACCCCAATATTGCACCCCAAATGCACACTTATGTGAGGTGGAGCATTTGGATTGGTTGGGTGTGGGGTCCACCCAGTCATGTCAGCCAATCCAATGCTCCACCTCACCCAAGTGTGCATTTGGAATGCAACATTGAGGTACCCATAACATTTTCTAGTTCAAAAATGGTCAATCACACATATACCTTGTTCTCAATACAAAATTTACTTATTGGTATATTTACTGGGATGAGTGCACCTGCAAGAACTGAATGAACCATTTTAGCCTGATAACTTCCTAGTTCCTACTGTTTCATGCTATCTGCACCAAATAAAAATCCAATTATTAGAGCATCTTTAACAGATGCTTCAAAGATTGAATCATTAGAATTTTAAATGTTTGAAGGTTTAATCAGGATTTATGTGTTCATCTTCAAATATCAAAATAACAATTTTTTATTGGGTTTGAACCATTTGTAAGGTCAATCATTGAAAGACAAAAAACACAAGGTGGAAAATAACAAAAAAAGAAAATAAAAACTAGTAAAGTAATAAAGTTGGTGCATTACAATAACTTGCTATTGAAAACGAAATGTAAGAGAGCAAAATGAAATATGGGAATTAAGACATGTGATATATGCATTGATTTAGGCATACTCTAAATTAAAATAGCAAACTAGATGACTTGTTTTCAAATTGACGAAACAGTTTGATCAGAAGAGTTCCGCTAAAGAAAAAAGAAAAGAAAAGTTTTTTTGTGTGTGTAAATTGCCTTTTCTATAATTATCGGAATGTTTTAATGAACATTCAATTTTTTATATAAAGAAAATTCTAAAAAAAAATTAAAAATTAATGCTCAAAAACAATAAAAAAAAGAAAGAAAGAAAGAAAAAACATTGAGAACTAGGCTTAAAGGGAGTTGGCAAATTTATTGAAGACTGGAAATCAACACTAAAATATTGAACAGTTAGTTGCATTACCGTGTAAATAAAGGGGTCACTACGACCACCTGCGCCGGTCCTCTTGATCTCTTCCTGCTTCAACAACCTGCAAAAAAAATAAAAACAGCATCGCATCACTAAAAACCATTCGGTCAACCACAAACCATCAGCGTTGGTCCAAGTCTTTTTGCTCATCTCCTCATTAGTTGATATACATGGAACGCACTGTAAATAAACATAATTACACTTGCAATACAGAGAATTTGGAAATCACATAATTACTCTTACAATATACTGAGAATTTGGAAATCACACGACATCGATCATCTGAACGGTATGCTTCACCGTAGTGAAGAGATTCAGCTAATATTAACGGTGAAAAGTCTAATAATGTATGATATGTACCCATCTAAAATATAACTAATTTTCCAAGTTCCAACTTTTCTTTATATATATTTATGAGCGATAATTTTAGAATCTTACAAACTTACTTTTGAAAATAGGCAACATGTTTGGAAGATTCTAAATTCAAATTAGGAGATGAATCACGGAGAGAGATTTTTACGCCTTTTTTTTTGGCTAAATATACCTTTTTTGTTCTTATGTGTAAAGGGAAAATGCAAACAACCGCTCAGGTAAAGTGTATAAATTCTCATAAAAAATGTGGATTAATCACTCGCTCACTGATGGTGACTATTAGCATGGCCTTATATGAAATTACAAAATAATCTTTGCATTTTATTAAAAAGAAAGTTAAAAGTTATCATTAAATGGAATGACAGTTTTATAATTTACACAATATAGACACGAAATATACTCTATTTTTTTCAAGAAGAAAAAAAAAATGAGGGTGAAAATCATCTCGTAAAATTTAATTTTTAGGTATGAGTTCATCTGAAATCACACCACACTCTCTCTAATATTTGAAATCATACTAATATCTCATGTCATCTAACTCTGTTAGACTTAATGGTAAAGTTACTAAAAAATATTCTATTATTAAATTTTCAAGAGATCGAAAGGGAGAAAAAATAACAAAAGAGAGTCAAGCCACCACTTTCAACTTCCATTGGAGCCTCCCATCGTCTCTACCTTCTACTAGCAACTCTCACCGAATGGTAGAGGTTTTGGTGGTTGTAGGTTTCAATGGTGATGGAATTATGATTTAAATGGAGTGGTGAAAGAAATGATGATTCGTTTTATGTCAAACAAGGATAAAGAAAGGGCAAAATAAATATTTAGTTAGATTAATAGACGATCAATTAATGATTGGACTAAACTGTTACATAAAACCATAAAGCAATTAAGTTAGTAGAAGGTCAACTAACAATTGAATTAAATTGTTACATAAAATCACAAAGTAATGGAGTGAAGTATAATTTTAGTAAGTGATGGTGTGATTTTATGAATCAGGTGTTATCAGTGAAGTCTTTTCAAATATTTTTGCCCCATATAAACTA
>BRYF01000012.1:3575000-3580000 GCA_030159135.1 Actinidia polygama
TTCTTTAATAAGTTGCTTTGTCTTTTACAATAATATGATTACACAAAATAAACACATTATGATATATATATATATATATATATGGGGAGGGATCCGGGAACACAAATTTTGACACAATTTTAAACACTACATCTTAGCCCTTGAAATCAAGGGCTAAGATTACAATGGAATAAATTTTTCTAAAGTGTTTCTGAAGTTTATTAAAACTACGTCGTTTTAATAACTCTGAAAAGTAATCTCAACCCTTGATAGGGTTGATTTCAAGGGCTAAGATGTAGTGTCTAAAATTGTGTCAAAATTTGTGTCCCCAGATCCGGCCCCTATATATATTATATATATATATATATATATATATATATATATATATATATTAAGTCCCATATGTGAAAGAAAGTTCAAAACCAATCACATCAATGAAATTATGAAGAAATTGTACTTCCTTGTGTAGCCAAGCAAATGTATTTGAAATTCTTGAACACAAACTAATATATTGTGTCTTTTTTGAGCAATTTCAAAGTTATAGTTACAAAATAGTATATTTGATTTATATAACAAGCCAGTTGTAAGAGAATAATAAAATAACATTTTATTTTGAACGGGTATTTTAATTGTAGTTTCTTTTTCATTCTTCTTCTTCTTTTGAACCAATTACACTAATTTTTCGATTTTATTTTATTTTTTGATTAAAAAAGAAATAAGACAGCTTATAAGAAGTTGTAATGCAAGTGTGTTGAAAATGTGTAACATGTGCAAGTAAAAAGCGTTACAAATGGAGCCCAATGATGGAGAAGAAGGATTTACAAGGACATTACAAATCTTCCCAAAGTCTATGCCAGTAAAAAGAAGGTGGGGAGCCTAAATGTTGTGTTCATACATGATTTTGGAATTTTGTTATACTTTCCATAAACCCACTCAAAACCCCTCTCTCTCTCTCTCTCTCCTAAAGTTGTGTTGACACACAAAAAAAGAAATTTGCATAGTAACATCCATTATCCCTCTCTCTCTTGCTCTCCACACGTTTATTTATCCTGACATAACTGCGAGTGATTTATGGACTAAAGTGTACGTATAGGCTTATTTTTTTATCCAAACTGACAAAAAATGTGTCCTAATCGTGTGAACGGAGAATGATCTATGTTTTTTTAAGATGGAAATATCGTTGTAAAAATCTTTAAATTTTCAAACATTTGCCACTTTAAAAAAAAATCTTCAAACTCTCTACTACTACTATTAATATTTCTCTCCTTGCCCTCTTCTTCCAACCCTCCTTTCTTCCCCTTCCCTTTACACACACACACACACCACCACCACCACTACCATCACCACCATATGTAGTTCAAGAGAGAGAGAGGATGTGTGAGTTTAGTTCATTAGAGAAAGAACGTGTCAATTTATAACTTCAATTAACAAATGTTAAAGTACAAATTAGTCCACAAACTATTGAAGATTATGTGGTAATAAATAAACGAGAAGGGGGCAAGTCGTGCATGCCGACCCATACCACAGGGGGGCAAACTGAAATTTATCCTAACTAATTTTTTTCCCAATAAGCCCACTTAATATAATTAGTTCCTCTCCACACTCTCTCTCTCTCTCTCTCTCTCAATGCATGTACAATCTAGAACGGGGTCCACCACCATGCACACTTCAAATTAAGCTATGCTTGATAATGCTTAAAAGTCAAGCTTTTTTTAAATTACTATCAAAAAAATTAAAAAAATTTAGTTTTTTGCTTTTCTGACTTTATTTTAGATAAAAATAAAAAAGTAAAAAAGTCAACTCTGACTGTCTTTTTTACTTATTTAAGCAAATAAGTTAACCAAAAAACTCAAATAAGTTGATTCCAAACGGAGCCTTAGAAAGGGCAGTAATTGTCCCATATGACAAGTGTGATGAAACGTGGCATATATTATTGGTGTCGGTGGCTAGGCTTTTGCCATGGACATAATCAGGCACTTAATGGGTGAGGATCCAAGGCAGAACCTTTGAAAATGATCCTTTTATTTTTGTTCCCTCAACCCTAATTTTATACACATTATTGTCAATTTTTTTTCAAAAAATTCTAATCTGTCATTATCGCTAAATTCTTTCAATCAATTCATTAAGTATGGCCTCGTTTGGGCAATTTTTATACTTTTTTAGGTGTTTTGATTTTGATTATTTTATTTTTATTTGATCAAAAATTATAATTTTCTGGTTAGAAGATCCGTTTGAAAATGTCAAGATTGTTGTTCAAATTCAGGAAAAAAAGTCACTAAAGAGAAAAATTAGCTAATTTATTGATTAAAAAATATTTTGTTGTCTTTGGTGAGCTTTTTTTAAATTAGATGAAAAATTTGTATTTTTCAGACTTTCTCGTTAGGAGAAACTGAAAAAATATAAATTTTGATCAAACAGTGATAAAAATTCACTAAAACTGAAAAACTCCAAAATCAAAAGCTAAAAAATCTTTTAAAAAGAAAACTAGCCAACATGATCATATATAGAGCACTTCTACATGCACAAAATAAACACAAATGCAGATCTAGACCTTCTCTCACAAGGTGTGAACCCCATGTTCGAGGAGTCGTATTCTATATTTTCCACCTATTAATCCATTTTTTTAGTAACCCACGAATGGAGAATAAGATGATCATAAGTTTACAGACACTAAATAATATATCGATGAAGTCATGGTCTCTCTCTCTCAGCATACACCACAATCGATCGTGTATTGTTGCCCACCAGCTTTTTGAGAGAGGCATTTTATTTTACTCTTTTCTTTGAGTGTGTAGCATTCTCATGATTAGTAAAAAAGGAAGAAAAAAATGTCACCCTTAGTTTTAATTAATTTCTACTTGGTTGACTCATTTTAAGTAATAATGTAAAAATATTGTTAGTTGCCTTAGCAGCAAAGATGAGACTGGGTCACAGGGATTGCCAGCTTTATTTGAAGTTGTGGAAAATACCAAAAAAAAAAATGCTTTGATAGGATTGTTTCTTGCACTTTACAACCAAAATATGATAGAAAATTACCTAAAATATTGGAATTCGATGGACTCTTAGGTCAGCTCATACGAGTTTTGTTTCGATTTTCATTGGACTCCTGCTAGTGAATGGTGAGATTATTAAGTCATTCGGATCAGCTACCGAGTTATAAAAAATATATAGAGCGAGAGAGATTGGCTTGAAATGAAAAATTATTGGAGATGAGCCAACTCTAATAATTAGAATAAAAAATTGACCTTGATCCTAGAAAATTTGAGCTATTGATTCTTGATACTGTAACACAGATTGGTTAACGGAGAATTAGCGTTGTTTCTATAAATAGTGGGGACAAGCTGTTTATATATTAACTTATTTGATGAATTGATTCGTAAGAATCTTGTGCATTCCTAAACTTATCTTGTGCATTCCTAAACATTACCCATTTATTTCTCATGTGCATTTAAAACCCATATTAATGATTCCTTCTGCATTATTGAAAAAAGAAAAAGAAAAATACTGTTGCCACTATATAAAGAATAAATCTAGGCCAGAGGCTGGTAAGTCAATGAAGGATTCTTTATTGTGTCAACTTATAAAATGGCAAAAAGATCAGTACTGGAAGTAGCAAACACGGACGATTGCTCCTTCCAATCATATACCAATCAGTTAAGAGTTAGGTGGCCTTTTTTCATAAGGATATATGGCCGTTTTTCATCGCTTAAGTTAACAAATAAATGACTGAAGTGTCACAATAATAATTGACCTAAAATGCAAGGTATGGACGGATGGAATAGAAAATAAAACTTAATTTTTTATTTATTTTTTGATTAAAGATAGAGTATCTCAAATTAGTATTATTATCGATCTAGACTAATCTCTGTCATCCTGAGGATCCTGAGCAGTTAGTCGTTCACACATCAGGATTTAAACATGGTTATGCAACGTAGCAGCTAGAAATCGACAATGGGACCTCCGGATGTTAGCTCGCATCCCGGACTCTCACACTTAGCCACCACACTATATGTCCGAGAATAAATAATAAAGCTCAAACCCAAAATCGAAGTCTTGCCCTTACCATTACTACTGGGCTAAGCCTTCGCTTCAATAAAACTTGATTGGTGAAAACTTGATTGGTGAAAACTTTTCCTCAATATAAAAGAAACATGTGCGTACAATAGCTTTATCCTCAATTACGGAAACATAAGCATGATTATGTTTTTTAAACCATGTTTTATTCTCTCTCTCTCTCTCTCTCTCTCTCTCTCTCTCTTTGTTGAACTGAATCACTGCATTCATTGCATTAATATAGTTAGGGCTTGTTTGGTTGGACAAAGCTGGCAAAAGTTGTAGCAAAAAGTTAGTTGCTCTCTCTTCTCTCTCTCTCTCTCTCTCTCTCTCTCTCAAGCAAGAAATGCAATGCGGTGGAAAATCCAAGCACATGAGTTTAATCAAATGCGCTCTCTCAACACTACTCCCTACGCGTAGAGGCGTAGTTGGCTCACATTCTCTCCATGACTCTCTCTCTCTCTCTCTCTCTCTCTCTCACTCTCAAAAGAAGAAACCAAATCACGCCTGAGCCCTTTTTTTACTTTCTCACTCCTACATCTCTCTCCTCTTAACAGCACAACATTCATATCTTAATTGGGATAGACCATAAAATCAGTTTGTCAAAGGTCTGGTGGGACCCTTGATGGAATGATCCTCACCGTTAGATCAAATCATACAAAAGATCGCATAACTAACTTCAGATGAGGAAAAGTAAGGGTAGATTTTATCATTGGTTCCTGTAGTTTACTTTAGTCCCTTAAGTTCTAATTTGAACAATTACGACCTTACAGTTTTCAATAAATTGCAAAGCGATTCCTCCATTCAAATCCCTAAAAAATACTAATGGAAGCATTTTTTTCTTTTTTGTATTTTCCGTCAACATTTCCAGCGGATTTGGATGGAGGAACAAAATTGCAATTGATTGAACACTACAGCATTCTCATCGTTCAAATTAAAACTATAGAGAATAATAATTTGTATATGAT
>BRYF01000012.1:3690000-3692500 GCA_030159135.1 Actinidia polygama
GATCTGCGCATCTTGTCTTAAAAAGTACTGATTTGGAAGCTTATTATTCAAAGACCTTAAAACACAAGTTTCAAGGTTAACTAGAATTAGAGAGAGACAGAGGTCAGAGAGATGACCCGTGTGAACATTTTTTAGTTCATCCAGACCTCCATAGATGACCTGAATTGTGCCACGACTTTCCTAATCTGGGTTCTTAGGGCAACAAGATCTTGTTTTTGATGCCTTTTGGCTTATGCCAGATGTTCACAACTTTAAACAAATTCATCCTGATAATTAAATATCTTTATTTGGCATATTATAATAATATGCCACGTAAAAATATCTTTCATCCAAAACTATCTTAATTAAAAATCTCCGATCTGAAACATATATAGTACATCGACATATAAGCTGTTTTTTTGCCTTCACCCTTCAGTTGATTTTTTACAGATTTGAATAAAGTTTTTATATTTTCAGATTTTTCTCCCGATCAAGAGGAATCTGCAGAAAAAAAAATTAATTAAATGATAAAAAAAGTTCATTAAATACAAAAAAACTAAAAAATCAAAGCAGCTAAAAAACTCAAAAAAGTTTAGCACAAACTGGCGTTGAGGAGTTTCTTTTTCACTAGTGTTTACTTCCACACTCTCGATTCATGCTAAGCGATTAGTTATTTTCTTGATGTATTCTCTCTCCTCTTTCCGATTCATTGTATAACAAAACGATATACTTAGAATTTTACCCAGAAAAATTAAAATTTAAAACGTATGGACAAGATTCATTCTAAGTGTGGCACACGTAACAATAACTTTGGATCTCCACCATCCTCCTATCTACTTTCGGATAAAAATTATAGGTAACTATGATTAATGTTCTTTGTATAGGGTAGCGAAATAAGCAATAAATAGTAAATATCTACTCGATTTAATTATACATTGTTCATATTTTCTTTATGTACTAAAAAATAATGATAAATATCTACTTATTTCATTCTCATTTTACTGATTTAGAAAAATTTAGCTCCACTACATTTTCTTTATGTATCTTTAATTTCCTTTGGTTTTTTTGGTAAGTGATTTGATAATCATCATGCATGTATATAATCTTAATGGGTAAATTAGACTTTGCAAGTTTGCATAGCTACATTATTACTTAATTTCGTTATTGGACCTTCAACTTTAGGTTTTCCCAATTTAGCCTTGCAATGCATATACGTTGGTGTTTGTGAATGTGGCCAAATCCGAAATGGGGCTTTTAGATCCAAATCATATGGGGTGGATTTTCTCTCAAATAAAACTTGGCACATTAGAAAACCCAATGTAAGTCCTAAATAACAAAAGAGGATCGAACATGACCGAAAAGCTTAAGTTACAAACTCGAAAGTCAAAATATTATTATCAATGTTTCTGATTCGAAATCTTAACTATAAATTTTACGCTTCAAAAACAAAGTAAAATCAATTTCGCAACAATAAAATTTTATTATCAGTTTTGAATGATAAAATTCTCATTTCGTTTTTCAACAAAAAATATAATGTATTATGGATATAAAAATTTTTATGTTCACTGTGTTTTTCAATTAAGTCTTCCCTTTCTCCTCTTATCGAAGGGAAAAAGAAATTAAAAAATCTATGGATTTCCCTGATTTCGGATCAAGTCAATGCTGCATGGAATTTCTCATTAGAGAACTGGACGACATTTATCGGTTGGGGTATATATGTTTACAAAAATTAACAGTTAAGGGGTTAAATTTTTTTTCTTTGCATGTGTTCTTGGTACTTTCTTCATGACATTGAGCATCACACCACACGTCGTAGTATATTAGTGTTTGTGGGGTTGGGAAGGAGAGAAAATCGGACACGGACTATAGCAATGATGAAGAAGTAAATTCTGGTGGCAGGAGTCTAATTGACGTGCCTGCGAAATAGAAACAGTGAGAAGAACCGTCTATAGGTATTTCGAGATGGCTCTCCGATAATCAAATTAGTAACCGAAAATGAAGAGAGAGAAAGAGCAAAATTCTTGGCTCTGGTCTTTAGAGAATTCTTGGTTCTGGTCTTGGAGAAAGTATTACTAACTTGTGAGAGAGGGTATGTCCCCTTTTATAATGCAACTTAGTGCGTGTGAGAACGCATCACTGCCATGTCATCAAGTAGGTAACTGACCCAATTATTCTCCTAAGAGCGTGGCTGGTAGCTAGCTCATCATATCATTGGAGTTTGGACCCAAGCGTGCTGGTAGGCAGAGAGAACTTGTCATGTACGTTATCCTCTAACCTGCCATTGGGCACCTCCACCGGGATAAATTCATCGACCGAGTTCGCGTACGAAGATGCCAACTGAACTTGCTATGAAGAGACAATTCAAAGGAGACAATGTTCATTCAAACTCGATCAAAAACAAAGTATGATAGTTTATCCTCTCAAAATGTCATCACCAAGGACAAAGATTGTTCTTCCCATGTGCAACTTTGCTTGTGCTATGACTTGTTACCCACCTTTTTTTCCAACTCCTTCCACTACT
>BRYF01000012.1:3697500-3702500 GCA_030159135.1 Actinidia polygama
ATCTGTATATAAATTAATATTGATCGACTATTAGTTTGTATCCAATTAACTTGATTTTTTACATTATAAAATGCCTTGATAAAGTCTACAATATAATCGATTTAAAATATTAAAATGAGTCTAAAATGCTTGAATTGTACTTTGCAATCTAAAAAAATGTACTACAAATTTTCAGATTGGTCACAAGGTGGGACTGGTTATTACCCCATTGTACGCACAAGATCCAGGGCGTGTTTTGTAATGGGTAGGATGATTACATCTTCACCATTGGATTAGAATCAACTGTCTCTTAAGGGCTCGTTTGGCTGGAGGATATGGGAGGGGGATAAATTTTAGAGGGGATAACTTTTGAAGGGAGATAGCTTTTAGCTTTGTTTGGATAAAATTTAGAATGATGGATAAGGGTAGGGGATAAGGAAGAAAATACATAGAGAAACAAAATATAAAATATTTAGATATGAAAAATATATATTTTGTTTTTATATATATATAAAAATAAAAATATACATTTTGTTTTTCTCTATATATTTTTTTCCTTATCCTCCACCCCTTATCCCCGGATAACTTTTAGTTAGGGTCTAAGCCACCCAAAAATTATCCGCCTTTATCCACCTGCTGGTCTAAAAATTCTCCGGGGGGAAAAGTTATCCGTGAGCCAAACATCCGGGGGAAAAAATTATCCCTCCTCCTTATCCCTTGCCAAACGGGCCCTTAGTGGTTTAAGACGCAATAGAGACGAAATCATTAGTTGGAGAAAGTGGCTACCCACGCTCACTTTGGAAGGCCAGGAACACGCGCAATAAGTTTTTCTTTCTTTTCTTTTGGTTAAATAAAGTTGTGGCCCTAAATAAAGGGCTCCATGCCACTTTGACCCTCGAGCTTTCAATTTTATCAATATCATCTTCAGAGTTTTAAATTTGATTTAAACTTCTCCATTTTCAAACAGCCGTCTAAACATCTTACAAAATACATATATCAAATCTAAATTATGTGTCGTGTGTCATTTTGGTTCCCTAACTATTTATTTTATCAATTTTACCCAAAGCATGGATCGTGAAACTTTGGCCGGCAAATCCTTTTACAATGAGATCATGACGTGGCAATTAAATACGAGGTAATATCATTCAGTCTTTGGATGATTTAGGAATCTTATCCAACTTATTCAAAAAATTTGAATTACAAATAAAACTATGACCTTAAGTTTGGGAAAGTGATTCCACATTAAGTACGAATTTGAAATATTTTTACAATTTTTAATATGTTTCAAACGATTTATGACCATAGGATCA
The DNA here is from genome assembly GCA_030159135.1 of Actinidia polygama. Lineage (NCBI taxonomy): Eukaryota > Viridiplantae > Streptophyta > Magnoliopsida > Ericales > Actinidiaceae > Actinidia > Actinidia polygama. Next base: position 3,698,790 of record BRYF01000012.1, read on the forward strand.
AGAATCACATTTCTATTTTTTTAAGATTCTTATCATCCAAAAACGACCTTACAATGATTAGGAATGAAAATTGATGAAATTCAAACTTATGGAAATAAACTAACACGATACGTATACTTAATTTAAGTACCATATATGTATTACTTAAATGCTTCTAGAATAATTTAGACGGCCGCTTGAAATTGAAATTATTATTTACTTAAATTAAAAACACACAAAAGATGAAATCAACAAAATTAAAATCTAACAAAATCGACTTGAACTATATAGAAGATTCAGTTCATTAGTTTCCAAGTACTACTAACTGTGGTTGTTCGTTGACGCTACTATCTCCATTGTATAAGGGTTGGCTTAAGGTTAAAAGGATAAATTTCTATTTTATTAATATAAGGCTATAAGAGTATATTACTTACATATTTCAACTACATTTACTCAACCGTCACTATGGGAGAAATTCGTGTAACTATCCTAAAACTTGTCAGACAAACTATACTTTTTTCAAACCTTAGGGAAAGTAGTGTAATTTGCCCTTATTTTTTTATTCTTTGTCCTTCTGGTTTATGTTGTGGAGATTCCCGTTAGTTTGATGCACAACAGACACTAACACAACAAAACTTATTTTGAGTTTTCATTTAAAAAAAATAAAATGAGAAATATTATCTTGTTTTAGATTCACTTTAGCGTGTGAAACTCACATAACTAATTAAATCTGAATTATTTATTTAATTTAGGAAAATAATTTCTGCACTTCATTTTTTTATTTCTGCACTTTATTTTTTGTCTTTATTAGGTAAAAATTATAAAAAATTTAAAGTGCAAAAATCAAAAAATAGAGTGCAGAAATTAAAATTTAGTGCAGAAATCATTTTTTTTAAGAGAGAGTTGCACTTTTTAATATATATATAGATATATAGATATATAGATATAGATATATATAGAGAGAGAGAGAGACTATAGTGATGAAAGTGACATTGAGGCGACGACCCTAATATATATGTAGTTAATGTGCATGAGAGGCCACCTTGTCCCCGTCCTTTCGGAAATGGAAATTGAACAAAATCCCAAAATAAACACTTAATAAAATAACTAATAATGCTTAATGATCAGATAACCCCTTGATTATTTTAATCTAACGATTTCTGGGGCGGTACCAAAAAAGGCCTCTGCTTTGGGACTGTGACCAATCCCATTGGTGGCCTAACACTTTGACGGCTGAGATTGATTCCAAATAGTGCCGCGTGGTCAGATCACCACCGCTACCAGACATTACTTTCCTTTTCCACACGTACTTACTTGCCTTGTCCTCTTTCTTTGCATCACCATACCTCTAATTAATTTATGAGTTAAATAAAATAGAGATTAGAAAAAGGAAAAGCTATAATATACATTCCTTATTTGAAATGTATAGTTCACACCCTATTAAATAGTTATTAAATAAATAATAATAATTTGAATCTTTAAATAAATTAATAGCTAATAGTGACAACTTGAATAGTAGATTAAACTTACTTCTATAAATTGTATTTGTTTTATTATGAATTTTTGCGGTCATTTGGTATGAATTGATATTTTTATGAATTCTATTATGAATTTTTATGGATATAATCATAAAAGTTTTATAAAAATTTATGGTTATGCTATGAATAAAAAAATAATTTTATGAGAATTTATGATTAAATTATATTTTGATTTAAAAGTGGGGTTCATATCAGAATATGTATCCACTCCTTTATGATATATTGTGGTTGGGTTATAAACTGATTTGGTTTGATTATGACAATTGTTATGAATTAGTGTAACTTCAAATAATGAATTAGTCGCTTTAAAATATTAATTGCCGTGTAGCCTACTAATTAAAGTAGAATCCAACTGTCAATTTGCTTTTATGAATTATATTGGTTTGATTATAAATTCTATTGGTTTTGTTATGAATTTTTGTAGCCATTGTTATGAATAAATTCATTATGAATTCTATTGGTATATTTGATAAATTATATGAATCTTTATGGTTCGTTTATGAATTCTTATAGATATAATCATAAATGTTTTATAAAAATTTGTGGCTATTTTATAAATCAAAAATTATTTTTATGAGAATTTGTGATTAAATTATATTTTAATCTAGTTGACCTACAAAATCATTAGTTTTGATATGACACAATTCCAACCATATAATGGTGCAAATAGTGTGCGATGTGCATTGTAGCATTTCTCATTATAAAAATATAATACTTTATAAGAGAGATTCATTGTGTAATTTTAAGGCCTTGTTTGGGCTAATTTTTTTGGCTAAAACAAACCATTTTTTGGGTGTGCTTGGGGGTAAGTTTATAGGAGTTTATTAACTAAATAGCTTAATTTTTTAGCAACTCCAAATAACACAAGAATTTTTTTTATCCCACTTTACATTTTTAATCCCAAAGTGAAAAAAGTTGAGTAGTTTCTTTTTTGCTATCCCAAACGGGGCTTAAGTGAGAAAAGAACAAAGTGGTTAGGGAGAAAAAAATATAAAAGAAGGGATTAAATTATAATTGTGGGGGGTTTAGGGGGAAAAATATAAAAGAAGGGATTAAATTATAATTGTGGGGGGTTTGATGGGACCCCAAAATTGATTTGTGATTTACTTTCAACCACACTCGTGAAAATAATAGGGGTTAAAAAATCATTACAGGCGTATGTCATGTTTTCATTTTTTAATTTGAAAATAAAAGGTTGAACTAGTATAAAATTATAAATTAGTACAGCAATTTAGGCTAGTCATCATTTTCACCCTCTCATTTTCTTCAATTTTTTTATTAGGGTGAATTTACTCAAATGTCCTTTTATGTAATAAAAATATTTAAATAAAAGTTATAATCTAAGTAAATTTACTCTAATAATGACACAAAAGAGTATGAAAATCACTTTACAATGAATATTTATAACTAATTTATGTTGCCTTTTATTTTTCTTTACACTGTAAATCTGATCCCATCACAAATTTATGATCCGAACACAGTATTCTTAACAAATCTAAGATCCGAAGATCGGCTGGTTTAATTTTGTTTTTCTTTTTTCTCATTGTAAGAAAAAAAAACATATGATAGAGGGTACTCATGAACATGAGAATAGAATTGTCCTTGATTTATTCTAATTATATTTATCCACAACTTCAATTATTCATGAAAAATAGAGTATGGTACTATTCTATTGGCATAGTTGATATGCATGCCAGATTCAAAACAAATATATTAGGAAATCAAGTACACAATATTCAACTATTTAAACTCTTTGTCATTTGAGGAGATCAAGGGGTATTATGAAAAATGATTATAAAATAAAATAAATTTGAATCATTAAAACAATTGAAAGATTGAAGTTAAAAATTCGCATAATCAAACTGAAGATCGATGAATAAAAGATTAAGGGACGGTCTCATGACGTTCTCCTATCAAGTGCGATATGCCGATATAGGCTGATCAGTTTGTTTTGTTGTCCCTTGTCAAAAAAATATAAGCACGTACTTATTTTCTTAATTTTTTCATAACAGTTTCTCATATCTGCTATGAATAAATAAATATATGAAAATGACTACTATTAGAAATAATTTCGAAAAAAATAATCTGTATTAGGCACCTCAGGTGATGCAATCATTGAGGGAAAAAACAGCATTAAGAAGGGCCCAACAATATATTGAAAGAATTTATACAAAACCAAAAAATTGCTATATTA
>BRYF01000012.1:3730000-3732500 GCA_030159135.1 Actinidia polygama
CTAATTACTTCTCACTAATGTGCATGACTCTGAACAATTTGAATAAATTTGAGAAGAAAATTAATGAATAAAAGATATTTACATCTACATAATTTTTGCTCAATATATCTTATTTATAGAATGTAAAAATATATATTGGTATAGCCATGATTCATCTACAGAAAGATATGATGGTTTTTGTTTTGAAAACCCATTATAAAAATGTCCCACGTCGAAAACTGAAATGATGATTTTTGTTTTGAAAACCCATTATAAAAATGTCCCACATCGAAAACTGAAGAAGAAAAGACATGATTGTGGGTCACGCGTATGTTTGTTGGTTTTAAATAGCCAGATGACTCAGGATAATTCAAATTTTTATAATGCACTTAAATTTGTTTACTATCCGGTTCAACTGAATAGTGATCGATTTTCACGGGTTATCAGTTTAACCATGGTGGTTTTCACTGATCACCGGTTTAAAAGCAGCAAAGCAATTTTAGCAAATTAAGTTAGCTTTTACATTGAAAATTTAAAATGGTGTAAATACTTTAGTCGGACCAAAAATAGAATCCAGTCTGGGTTGGGTAAACATGTTGTTTAATTTTATGTTTTTTTTAATGTTTATGACTTGAACCATTTTGAATAAAAGAATTACTAACATTATCATAAAGAAGTTTGACTCTTTACTCTCTTTTTTTTTATGTTTTTTAATCAATAATGAATTAGCAAATTTTCTTGATCAATGTGAAGTGGTCCATTATTTATTGTCAATTGGGAATTGTTACCGTTGTTAATTCTATAAGATGGATGTTTTTAATTTTTTATGAACTTACATTTTCTATTTTCGACAATGAGAATATATAAAAGTCGATGAAAAATCAATAAGAGGGCGATATTGGTAAGTCAAAGCAATGTAATTAAGTGGTTAACTATTTTTTTTTTTGTATTTACTACTTATGTGCTGAATAAATAATAGTCTTTTTATATGATTTTTGAACTCAATATTTTTCAATATAGGTATTTAAAATTATCTTTCTTTTTGCTTTCCGTACATAGCACAAGATACTGCTAGTAGCGAGTAAAAAAGTGTACAAATTAGAGCTAATTAACAACCTCATTTAGCATCAAAACACCCACTTTCGTTACGGAAAAGATTTTCTAATGCTGTGTTTGGTTTAAAATTTTAGTAGAGAAAAAATAAAATAAAAGAGAAAATGTACTAAATCTAACCGTTTCAAATTTAATCATTTTTCTTTTAATCTTCTTTTGCTTCAAAAAAATTCTTTCCAAAATTCTTAATCCAAATAAATCATAAATATAATTCTGAGTCTCATTATGGGAAACTATGTGTTTTTCACTTCACTTTCTACCATTTTCACTCTTCAGTATTTATTTTATCCTAATCAGACGACCCTAAAGGATGTATTTAGAGACATTAAAATTTTGGAAACAATTGTTTTGAAGGAAAAGAAAAGTAAAAAACAAAATATAATTCTGAGTCTCATTATGGGGAAACTGTGTTGTTTTTTTTTGCTTTAATTTCCACCATTTTCACTCTCCAGTATTTAATTTATCCTAATCAGACAGACCCTAAATTTTGGTAGATTGCTTAGGGTCGTCCCTAAGAGCACTAAATTAATCTCCATCGAAAATATGACTATGTACACTCAAATTTAAATCACTCGAATACTGTGTTTGGATTAAATATTTAGTGTAGAAAAAAAAAAGGAAAGTAAAAAATTGATGGATTCAACGGTTCAACCATAAATATGTGGAATTTTTTATGATTTGATTTTTAGTGAAGTTTAGATGGTAGTTTGGAAATATCAATGGGTGTGGGGAAAGGGCCCTCTCTAGTATACATATGTGGGCCATAGTCAGATATTTCAGCCCGTTCATTTCTGACCCTGAATAGGTAAATCATCGAAGGACCATCCTAATGATAAATGTAACACTCTTTCTTATAGAGGCCCATCAAGAAAAAATTCTTTCATTAAGGCCCAACAAAATGAAATCTCTTCCTCTCTAAAGGCTCCAATAGTAAATGCTGTAATTTTTTTAAAGGCCTAGTTTAGCCTCGCTTTTTTTAGATTTTTTTACTGTTTGTTTTTTGAGTGTTTTTTTCTCTTTCGTGAATTTTCTAAAAATATTGAAATTGCCATCTAATTTGAGAAAGTTTAAATAAAAAAAAAAAAAAACTATTTTACTTTAGAAATTAACTATTTTTTTCTAAATTTGAATAATTTTTTTATATTTTTATATTTTTCTTATTAAGAGGGAGCTACAAGAATATAATTTTGTGATCAAACGGTGAAAAAAAGTTAACTAAATATGAACAAACTCAAAACTCAAATCAGATTTCTCTCATCAAGCAGAACTAAAAAAATATAAAATTTTGATCAAACGGTGATTTTTTTTTTTACTAAAAACGAACAAACTCAAAAATCTGAATAACTAAAAAATCTAAAAAAGAAACTAAAGCCAAACTGGGCCGAAATATTATGTAATTTAGCATGTG
>BRYF01000012.1:3757500-3760000 GCA_030159135.1 Actinidia polygama
GTTAACTCTTGAATAAAAATGCAAAATTATATAATAAAATCACCTGAAGCTAACGCAATTGACTAAAATTTTTGTTACTCACTAAAAGATCAATAATTCGAATTTTCTCATAGTTAAAATTAAACCTCACTTATATTGGGTGAGCTCCAAATTTATCAAAAGTTAAAAAAGGGGGAAGTAAAAAAAAAAAATTCTTAGGGTTTGACCTCATGAACAAATTAAACTTTATAGTTTTAATTGTAACATATTAAATTTTTAGAATTTTGATCTAGTCACAATTAAAAACCCCCGCCAGTCTCTATTTCATTATAGTTGGCAAAACCAACAAATTTTTGCCAAAAAATAAAAAAAATGACATATTTCAATGTTATCACCCTTTAATCGATGCAATTATGACTCATTTTGAAGTAAAAATTTAAATAGTATTTTGAACATTTAACTTAAAAATGAATCCTAATTGCATCAATTTTAACTTAAAAATAAACCTTAATTGCATCGATTAAGACTTTTAAAGATTGATAACTTTGAAAGATGTCGTTTATCAATTTTTTTTGCAAGAATTAACTGATTATGTCAATCCTAATGACAAAGAATTACAAAGAGTTTTAATTGTGATGAGATCAAAATCTTAGAATTTAATTTGTTACAATTAAAATTATATGGTTTAATCTATTACTTAGATCAAACCCTGATTATGAAAAATATCCAAGGTTTACCAGCAACCGGCTAACCCGGTATCTCAGCTTGATGGGTTTGGTATCAAACTGTGTGGGGCTGGGTTTGTCTATCTCAGCTTGATGGGTTTCAAGCATTTTGCTTCTGTTGCAAAGCCAAGGCACATCTAGAGGGCGTTAGCAACAAAGTTGTTTCCAATTTTGGGGGTAATTATATCTCATTCCTTCTTGTCTCAATCCAAGTTACTCTTTTTTTTTGTTAGATTGTGGAATTAGTCTAGAAATCTGAAGAAATTTTTATGGGTAATTTGTATTTGAATGAGGTTCTTGTTGGGAAAACATGGATATCTGATGGATCTTTGTTCTGGGTTTGGGAACGAGGTAAGGAGGCGATTAATGGCATGGTGCTAAGCGCAAAACTAATTGTCGGGATGGGGGGTCTTGGGAATATTTCTGCTGTGAAGATACTTCTCGCAGTTACCTGCATATGCTTCGATCTAAGATTTGCTGCAGGTGAACTGCCGAAAATTAGTTGTTTTTGCTAGATGATGTTTGGAATAGAATTAGGGTTAATATGTTCTTCCGTTGAACATCTTCATAAGTGGGAAAGAGGGAGTTTGATCTGCTAGATGTTGGCTTGATTTCGACGATGGAACACCCTTTTCACATAAAAAACACCCTCTTATGCACAGTAAAGTTCAACCAGGCACATCCCTTAATTTTGTGTGACAAGAAGAAATGCATATTTTGCACGTGTCACTGGTTGAGGATTTTATCCGTGCTTATCTCAAATGCAATTTTTTACTCCACAAATGATGCATTGGATTGTTATCTAGATCGGAAAAAGCAAGTGGCCGACATCCTTTACTCCATTGAAGTTGAACTATTGTTTAGCTGTAAATTTTGCATTGGTGCGGTTGTATAGTTGAATATTTTTCGAGGATGGCAGACCTGAAATTAGAGAGAGAAGTTTCTTGTTTTGTTACTGTAATTTTATTTGTGAGTAAATGAAATGAAAATCTTGATTGTTGAGTATTTTTCCAGTCTTGGTTGTTGTGAGGAATTGTTCTTTCTAAAATACATATTTGAAATTTTGCCAAAAGTGTTTTCACTCTGTTAAATGTGCTCTTCAGTTAGTGTTTCAGATATTCTTATACCAATGAAGTTTGAATGTATCTTTACTTGCTTTGGTTTTTTTTTGATTATTATTAGAAGGAAAATATACAAAATTGGACCCCTACTATGATGTATGTTGATGCTTCAGGTAGTCTTGGTGTTTGATTGAGTTTGGAAAACAGGGTATATTGTGAAGCCCATTTCAGGTAAGAATTTCCCTAGATTGCCATTTCTAGTACTGAAAATCAAATACATTTGGAAACTAGCCACCTCTAATAACGCTGTTGTTCATATATTAAGAATGACAAATTTCACTTTGAACATCTGTTAATAAAACACGAAAAATAACCAAATCTTCTTCCTAACACTCAAAGGCACGCATAGTGGTCAAAGGTGCGCATATGTGCAAGGCAAGGTGAGAGGCACACCGAGGCACACTCTAGGTGCCTTAGATACCATGCGGCGAGGAGACTTCACATATGCACAGTATTGTTGATCGTGACCGAAGAGTGGCTAGGCTTTATTGGTTCACTCCACGGCTCACGCGACGTCAGAGTCCTTTCCATTCCCAACGTGGTACTGTTACAAGCTGCTCGCACTTCATCGACTTTCTGGATGCTGTTTACACTAAGATGGAAGCCCCGTTTGATCGGCTCCTTGATAAGCTTGATCGACCAGTTTCTTTTCATTGTAGACGATACTTTTCTGCC
>BRYF01000012.1:3762500-3770000 GCA_030159135.1 Actinidia polygama
GGAGTGTAGAAATCATTTTCCTAACAATATTAGGAAAGTTATAAATTATGATTCATATCAAAAAGGAAACAAAAGGAATAGGTTACAATTCTGACATAGATAAAACTATAGATTCAAAATCACCCACTAGTTACCAAAATGAATTTATTTTTCTTCCTTTGTTATTTTTCCATGTGAAGAAGTGAATAATTATACTATAACTTATTTTGTTTTGTTATCAATTTAATGACGCATATCCTCCAAAAAAAAAAGAAAGAAGGAAAGAAAAAGGATCATTTCAAAATATATGAAATTGATAAATACTTTTTTTTTTATAAATAAATCTTGTAAAATAGATACATTCTTTTCTTAGGTAAAACTCTAGACTTTGATCACAAACTAATTTGAAAATAAAATTGTAGACATATATATATTTCTTTTTGTGCTTAAATAAATATATTAACTAAAAGTTTGAATATAGAAGCACCAATCAGGGCCTACCTTCGAAGCCCATTAGCGGAAGCCACGACGCCTACGTGGCAGATATCGATTTGCTCGACTCTAATATTCGGCCCGAAAAAGTAAAAAACTTGAAAAGAATAAAATAATTTTAAAAATGCTATAATGACATCATTTCAGTTGAATTTCTGTATAAAACTAAATTTTTTTCATGATTCATTTTCTTTGTTTTTTTTTAAATAAAACCTCGTATAATAACGAACTAATAACGAATGTGATCGGATGGGCTAGATGAATTGTGGCTGGGTGTGACTTATTTTAGTTATGGGCCAATATCATTCCGTCGGAAGTCCAATTTTGTTCATTATTCTCGTTTGTTATGGGTTGAAACTTGAAACAGTTGGGATTTTCTATTTTAAGTGGGACTCCCTTATTTTAATTCATCATATTAGTGTTTTAACTAATTACAAACGAATGTAATGTTCAATTACTTATCAAGTGGATAAACAATTCTTTTTACCTCCAATCCAGGCTTCTTGGCGCATAGCTGGTGTTCCTATGCTCACTGTTTTGGTATAAAATATTTTATATTATATTATTTCACATGAAAAAAAATTCTAAATACTTTACGTGGAAACAAATGGACCTTTAAAAAATTGAAAAAAACAAAAGAGGCCTCAAACAATGTATGGAAGTATGGAGGGGGTTGATGGAGACTCCAATGTAGATTGGTTTGTTTCCAAAAACGTATTCTTGAGAATCTTTGTCGGCAAGAGAGGCATTCACACCAAGTGAACTCCAAGAAAAGACCCACGACAAAAAAAACAAATAATCAAAAAGACTCTGATTGGAAATAAACCTGCTTAGTATACTTCATTCATCCTAATTTATTTATTCATATTTATTTTTTTGGACATCTCAAAAAAATTAGATCGGAGTTTTGACTATCTCACATAAAAATTACTAATTGGTATCCAAAGAAATTAAATTCTTTTATGACATTCAAATCGCAACCCGCAAGGCATGTTCTAAAAGCCATCGGCAGAATGGCATTGTTGCATATCCGACAATTCCTCTCTCAACATAATGCTCCCGCAACTTTAACCCATAACCTCTAGCCTTGATAACATTTGTTAGATCAGATCTTTGATCATCTTATCAGAAAACCAATTGATATTCAATGGGCAAAAATCAAAGTTTTTTTGTGAAATTCAAATCGCTATCCAACAATGCATATTTTGAAAATTGTTCATGCAGGCCTATTGTTGCATCTCCCAATAGTTTTCAGTGTCTGCTATGATAAACTGGAGCTGCAACTACTACTATAGGCAAATCAAACGACTCGGGGTCCCTGTGGTAACCCAACTCACTGGCGGGTTGCAGGGACTCAACACGACGTCGTCTTGAGTCCTGAACCCCAAAACGACATCGTTTTGGGATGAATATACTTGGAGATAAAACGATGTCGTTTTGTTTGAAAATTTTTTTGCCTCCCAAGAACTCAAAACGATGTCGTTTTGAATTTCCTGCTGGGTCACAGGGAGTTGGCTCCCGCAAAAAATCCTCACCCCAATCAAACACGGCCTAGTTTGTGGATGGTTTGATACTTTGATATAAAAATTGGAAAGTTCAACAAGTGGCAGCCGAAATAATAAACTCAGAGATTAGATGAGCAAATATATTTGGAACAAGAGAAGTCATAATGATATGGACAAATTATTATTGGAAGGACATAAACCATTTGAATTGTAGTTCATCATGCATGGCCTACCTAGGCCCCGTTGCCTACCTACTCTTAGGTCCCACTTGGAATGACCAAAACATCACATTTAAAAATAAAAAAAAAACTTACGAAAAATTAATTCATTTGGTTTAGTTCTAAAAGTGGAATGCTAAATTTTAGGCTAGTTAGTTTTTTTTTTTAAATAATTTAATTTCTTTTCAGTATTTTTTTAATTATTTAATTTAATTAAAATTTTATATTTTTTATATTTTTCTTTAAAAATATAAAGATTTGATTTTAATTTTAAAAAAAAATCACATATAAAGACCAAGAAATTATTTTTACTTAACAAATAAGTTATTTTTTTTGTCTTAGTGAAATTCTTTTCAAATCTGATTGCATATTCAGGTTCTTCTTGTCAAGAAAAATTCAAAACGTGTAAAATTTTAAAAATAACACAACTTATTTAACCGAAACATTTGAATATAATAGCCAAATAAAATCTCAAAAATGGAATAAAATCACTACAAAAAGACCTAATTAGTTGGATCATGTTATTAAGATAATTCAACAAGTAGCTAGAGGACATGGAGAGGTTTGCATGTGGGTACTCAACAATTGGTTAAACATGATTCTAATTGGATAAGGCTGCAGCCTTATTGCTAAATAATAATGCTAATAACATCAATATTGATACACACAAGTTGCTAAGGAGTATTAAAAGTGTTTTATCAGCTTTAGGATTAGGTTTTAATTTTGTCCTCAATTGCACAAAGAGTGAGTCAATTTCATGTCATATCGATTTTATATTTCCATGGGAAAATACTAATCACCACCGATTATGTATTGATTAATGGATTAAAAGTGTATCGATAAGTATAAAAAATGTATAGATATCTATAAAAGTGCAATAAAACATGTTGTGATACTCCGTCCTGTATCGGTGAGTTAAGAATTGTTAGTTTGATATATAAAGAGTCTTGTGGAATAATATTAACAATTTGGGTTTAAGCATTTTAGCCATATAATTTAGACTATTAAATTGTTAGACCAATACTACTCCACTTGAGGCGTTATACATGTAAAATGTGTATAAATACTTGTAAAAAGTGTTGATTAACCATATTACGGTGGACGATAGCCCAAAATCGGAGCTAAGTTGTTATAACGTCAACCACACTTTTCAAAAGATATACACTTTTACACATAAAAATACATTCTTTGTTCATTAAATAATACCTATTAAGTAGTAGTTAGTATTTTTATTAAAAGAAACTGCTATTTTGGGTTGGTAGTGTCTCTTTTTGAAATTGAAAAATTCCATCAACTGGGATTTATTCTGAATAATTTTTTTCAGAGCTATAGGATATTTGATCTCAATATGAAATTTTTTAAGATAAGTTTCTATATTTGGACAGGTGCAGTCATGTCCTTACACACACACACACACACGCACACGCACACAAACATTGACAAACTAAAGAAAATTATGGAAGGTCTTGCACTAGGGGTGCTTGTGAATTAAGAATTGTAATAGAAATTGATAAACTTGGTTTGATGCAGTTATGAGATTATAAATTAAAGTTAAAAGGTAGAACTTATCGGAAAAAGATGGAAATTATTTTATTTGTGAGTTTATCCATTTTGACCATCACTTTGTTTAACGAAAATAAAAATAAATTTTTTTTATCGTAATAACTTCAAAATTCATTTTCATTAGGTTAATGAAATTTGGAATGGATAACTTATGTGTATTAATTGTCTTAATTGATACCGAGTGGCTAGGATTAGATAATTGGGGATATATAGAGGGACATAGACGTCATAACTCAGAATTAGTAGGAACATTTAAGCCTTTATGCACCCAAATAACTTTTAACTTTCCAAAAGCACCTCTAATATCCAGTTTTAAAAAAAATCAATTTACAACTTCTTTTCAACTAAAATTTATTTTTTAGCATTTCTAAAGCTTTGTCAAATACTCCAAAATTGTTTTTTGAGAATCTAAATTCTAAAATCTGCCGAAGAAGTTTTTATAAATCAGCACATGTGCATTGCCTATTTTTTTTTTTTAATAACTCGGCATTCGGCCTACTAAACTGGCTAATTTAAAAAACTAATTACATCGTCCACAAGCGGGTGAGTCCATTTAAAATCGAAGTAAAATTTCGTTTAAACTGACTCAATATAAAAATTGATAATACACGGATGCGAACGGAACCTCCACGCTAAAGACTTCATCAATCACTACGCGAACAGGCCATGTGTTAAGTGCATTGGCTACTTTATTTGAGTCCGTTGTTGGGTCTGTCTCTTCATGTGGTGCGTCTCGTGGTGTTCCTGCATTCTGGATGCTGTTTTGTCTTTGAGTTGTTGCATCTTTTTTTTATCTTATCTATGAATTCTTATCATTGTTAGAAAAAGGAAAGAGAGAATGTTAATATGAGAGAATCCAACAAGTAGAGAACAAAAGTTGAAAAATAGTATTGTACAAGTTGCCTTGTAAGTACTGGCCATGCGGCTATGCCCCGCATAGACACGTGTGCCCACAAGTTCTCGTAGCCAGTTAGCTAGGCCTGCAGCTTTGGCATTAGGACGTTTACGCACAAAAGTGTACAACATTTATACAACAAACTCAAAACGACGTTGTTTTGCTTGAATAAATACAAAATGACGTCGTTCCACTAAATCTTTCGCGTTTTACCCCTAAATGGAACGACGTTATTTTGTATTTATTCGAACAAAACGACGTCGTTTTACATTATTGTATAAATATTGTACAAAAAAATGTGTAAGTGTAGCACGTCCCCCATTAGAACTTCATGATTTGGTTTCATGTGAACGTCCAATACGTTACATGTGAAAAATTTGTATAAATATGTGCATTATTTGATTCCAATTAAATTAGGATTGAGATCTTCGGATTGCCATTGAGATCTTTGCACTAGAACTTAGTCGATGCACTTCGATAGGCGGGGATCTCAATGGCACGTCAAGGTCATATGGTAATTTGCACGATAAATTTTTTCTCTGTCACCAACACGTCTAGGTTTAGACGTTGAAGATGTGATAGATTAGCTACTAGTCAGACGCCTATTCACTGACACAACAGTGGCGTGTTTAGGCACGCACCGAGCTACACTCTGCCCACCGACATGGCAATTGATGTGTTCCAGCACATGTCAAACTACACTAAATGAACCAGTAAATTGGGTTGAGACTACTGACTTTATCATGGCCCGAGTAGCTTTCTGAGTATCATCAAGTAAGGATGGTAGGGATCTATCAATGGATGACATCATATTCAGAATGAATGCAATGTTTACTACAGTGTAGACTGCTCAGCTCCTTGCTGGGGGTCCTTTGATAAAAGTATGGATTTAATTCTTTTGAGCCCCAAAGGTTGCGGGTGTTCCTAGCTTTTGTACTCAATGTTAGCTTTAGAAATGGTATCTTATCAACTAGCCGTATGTCTCTTTTCCTCTGTATCTTCTTCTACTATTCCTATCTCTAATGAAATTCTCTTCTTCGATTTTCAAAAAAAAATAAAAAATAAATAAAAAGTTATTTTCTCTCTCAAAAGTACGCAATTTTAGCTCACACGTTATATACTCTCTCTAATATCTCTATACACTCCTGATCACTTAACTTGATCGTCGGAAAGCTATTTTGAAATAACTCCGACGGTCTTTCTCACTGTTCCTATCTCGCAAGTCCATTCATGTTGTCGTAAAATTTTTAATTTGATGAAGAAAGTTGATTCCCTCACCACCCTAGTAAGGTCACATTTATAAGTAAAACTTTTTTTAAAAAAAAAAAAAAGAAAGGAAAATTTAAATAGATTTTCTAAAATGCTATTTTCATATTAAAATTACTGAATAGAGTAGTAAGAAAAAGTAATTTGCAGATTTTGAAATCTGTAATCGGATTCATTTTGACCTAATCAGACCATTAGTAGCAGCGTTGAGCACTATATATATATATATATATATATATATATATATATTTATTTATTTCTCTATACTTATTTAAAAGAATTTAAGTATATAGCATTTGAGGTTTACATTTACAACGTACGTATACTTTATTCCTTATTTTCGTAGTGTTTTTCAAAGTTTTTTTTTTACATATCACTTTCCATTCTCAATGTACAATGTTTTTTTTTTTTTGAAATGTTGTTCGCCGATTGAGTCTACTAGGAAACAAGAGCAAAAGAAACGGATCGACGTCCGATGGATCCAAGAGAGCTTCCATAGAATGAAACAAAGATCTCTGATAGCTCTTTCATTATATATATAGAGTTCCTTAATTATAAAAAAATTACGATTTTGTGGGGTAAGTCATACAAAAAAATGCATACCGTCGCTTCTTCTATGACCTCCAATCAAGTCTTTATCTACTTCTGTAATTTTACCGTCTCTCTTTGTGTAAAATTAAAATAAGTAAATAAATAACTACTTCAGATCAATAATTTTACACGAATAATGAAGTGAATTAACTACAAAATAAAATATTATAAAAATCCCATTTTAAATTCTTCTTCCTATATGATATTGCGCCTCCATACATGCCGAGAGCCATCCATAAAATTTTAGAAACCATAGCTGTTTTAGGAAACAACAATTACTTATACCCATTTTCTTTCTTTTTCTTATCAACGCTAACTCAAATCTTCATTTCTATCTTTATATTTTTTTAAAAACCAAAAATTTTTCACTTTCCGTCTAAAATTGAAATTATGATTTTTAAAATTGAAAAGTCTCATTAAGAACATTTTAATGATATCAATTTTATAGAAAATAAATTTATGATTCATAAGTTACACTTGTTTTACAACAAGTTATAGTGAAAACAAAAATGGCGATAAGTTTCCATTTTATAAGTCAGTCTCTAAATATGGACTCAAATTGAGGTCTCCAGTGTAAAGACTCGAAATAGAGCTTGGTTAGAGTGTTTTTAATCGTTATTTGAAAATTTTGGAGGATGGTTGGAGACGTTCTAATTGAGTCCTTTTTGGTCACGGGACTCATGTCAAACATCTATTTTTAGCATTACATTCATGTGAAGTGATATTTTATGCACCACATCTGAAGTTTTAAGTTTTTTTATATAAAACAATCTCACTCAATGATTTGGTTTTTTAATACTATTCGGTTAATTAGACTTACTAATTCTTTACAAGTGGGAGCCTATTTAAAGTATGAACAAAACTCCGTATGAATTGACCAAACAATAGAATTATTATAATACGCGAGCGAGAGTCAAACCCAAATTTTATAAAATTTTGGTAATCAGGTGACTGTCACTCGCGAATCCCTCGAGTTTGGTTTTTAAACATG
>BRYF01000012.1:3777500-3780000 GCA_030159135.1 Actinidia polygama
CTGCCTACCCATCAAGATTCAAGACCAGTAACCGCTAATTGAACTGTCAAGCAAAATATCCACAGGTAAAAATCACACCTGACACAATTCACGTATGTCAAGTTGCATAATATTTCTGGAGGGAAATGAGAAAGTTCTGCTCAAGTTAAAATATCCAAGGACTAGAACAATGAATTCAAGGTGAGCTCATTGAAAACGTGCATTTCTATAGTTGTATAAGAACTGAAAATGGTTGATGATTACAGCATATTAATGTTTAAAGTCTTACTACTGATAAAATATCAGAGTAAATAAAAGTACAACATGAGCGACTTAATTATTGTCCTATATCGATAAACCACATATCAAGTTGTACACATTGTTTTGGGAGTGCGAAATCTTATAATTTCATATTATTTTACACATTGTTACTATAATATGAGATTTTTAAAAATTTTGGGGGTATGATTGCGCCCCTACCCCCAAATGCCCCACTTGGATCCATCAGAGGAAAGTGAAAAGCACTATCACTTAAAATCTTTAATGGGTGAGACAATTAAAGATGGTCAGTTCCCTACTTCACACATCAAACTTCTCGTAACCGTATATAACTCAGCATTTGGCAGTAGATAGAATACAAGACTTGTGCACACCAAAGCTTCCAAAGAAATCTCCAACGATTAAAGTGGTAAAAATACCATTATTGAACACCCAATAACACACAGGATATTGATTTCATGCCTCAATCCCCCTATAGCAATTGTCCCTACTGTTTCAACAGTGCTGGACTCAAAACAGTAACTAGATGAGGGCAACGAGAGTGATCCAACTCAACAGTAGAGTTTTCCGTGACCTAACCAAATTCTTAGAACAATGTCCAAATATGAACCTATACATGCATAACCCAAGAGATAAAATGATATGCCCTTTTGTGATCATTTATTTTAAACCAAAACACTCGCATCATTTCAGAAAACACTTTGCTTTCTGGATGAATCTTATGTTTACAAATTTTTTATTCACCTTCCTAACCAAAGACTAATGATAAAAACAAGAGTTGGTCAAGAACGTTAAGTGTGTGGACCAGAATCAATTTAGGTATGACTCACTATACACCAAAGTTCAATCTACCTCTACATTTGTTTACCAGAACTTTTTGTGGTTTAATTCTAGATAGATAAACTTATTATAAAAACAGCATTAACATCATTTGTGGAAACATAGCTTTCACTTTTCGGAGCAACTGAGGTCTGATTTTAACAGGACCACTGCTTTCAAGGTTCAGTGGCCCAACTTCTGGAGGCAGCATCCAATTCCCACTTATAGACAACTCACAACTTAGTGAGTGGAGTATCGACTCTCCCAGCATAAAATTTTCGTGTTTGGACTTGGATTTGTAAGAAAGGGAAATGAAAATTTAAATTTTTACAGGTAGTCAAATATAGGTAAACCGTTGGTCATATGCTTCTCATTTGCAGGGCAACCAACCAAAACAAAGAAATCTAGCTTCTTGTACTATGTTTCCCCTTTATTTTTGCCTCTATGTCCACAAATAAAAGATTTGGATAGAGCATTCAGAATTGAAGAAGGATATATCCTCTCGAACGTATACTTGCTTGCATAAAAAGTTAATGACAAAGGTTTCTGCTCAATGAAGCCAAATCCCCAAGTCAATGAAACGTATACTTGCTTGCATAAAAAGTTAATGACAAAGGTTTCTGCTCAATGAAGCCAAATCCCCAAGTCAATGATATTCCAAGTTCGGCTCATCAAAGATTCCAAGTAAAAGGTTTCTTTGAATTTATTCCAGTTGAAAACCATTAGATAACCTTGCAAGTTGGATCATCTCTTTCTACTCAATGAAACCAAATCCGTAAGACAATGATATTCCAAGTTGGGCTCATCAAAGATTCCAAGTAAAAGGTTTCTTTGAATTTATTCCAGTTGAAAGCCATTAGAGAACCTTGCAAGTACGATCATCTCTTTTTAAAGAACGTCTAGCTAGTTCATCTTCAACTGTCATATCCTTGTACCATCAAATACTCTAGTAAACCTTAATTCCATAATACAAAAAAGATTTCAAGCTACAACCAGAAGGGTTTTGGAAACTTACCTGAAGAAAGGCACAGCATAAGGGTCACTTCTCTTGTTCCCGAATAAGTTCCATTCCAGTGTCAGCTTTTGCACCCCAAGACCACTAGAAATTCCTTAAACAGTGGAAATCATAGTCAGAATCATTGAATAGGCATCTGACGTTCAAAGAATAAAAACAAGTTCACCAATTATCTTTTTTTCAAAGATGGAAGACGGAAATGCAGATTGGATGATAGTTTGCCATGGTCTAAAATACAAGGTTCTCATCAGGGTTGGAAACTTCCCACAAGTGACCTATTTAATTTGTTAATATAAATTGTAAAAAGCAAATCTGAACGATTGAAACACGCATTCTAAAACATAAAAAAAAGGATGAACAACACCAAAAACGCAAACTTGCAGAAAAATTGTAGCTCACTTGCATGCA
>BRYF01000012.1:3807500-3812500 GCA_030159135.1 Actinidia polygama
CAGTTTGATTGTGGTGTATCCAGTAAAGGTGATAATGGGTCTGAATTGGATATTCACAATGCCTATTATATCCCCACTTCAACTAGTCTGGACTCTTCAATCTACAACCCCCCTCCTACAGGTACATTTTTTTTTATGTTCTTTTAAGTGACAAGTGTTTAAACTTTTGCACATTGTGGAACAGATACTGTAATCTAAATAGCACAGATACGAACTCAGATACGAACATGGTAATTGTCAAAAAATCAAGATATGGATACGGCGGTACATGGAAAAAAATATTTAAATTATACATGTGATATAGTTTTCATGTTTAAATTATATATGTGATATAGTTTTCATGTTTGGAAATTCTCATTATAATTAGCTTCATGATTGGAAATTCTCCAGTATGAGCATTTAGGAAATGTGAGTGAAGCCTGGAACAAGCGTAAAATTTATTTTTTCCAAGGTACATGTGACATAGTTTTCATGTTTTCCACCTAATAAATTACATTCCTGCCAGTTACCGAATATTAGCAGCTTGTTCTTATTTGAGATTTAGTGTCGTGATCTCTATATATTTGGCCGAAATTGAGTTTGAGAGCTTTATTATGATGAATTTGAAATGACTAATTAATAGGAGGGATTTGAAATGCTTCATGCAAATGCTTATTATTATACTAAATATGCATCTCTTCTACCTCTAATCTACTTTTCACATCAACTATTTACATAAGATTTTCCAGTTCCAAAATGCATAATCACACACCGTCTCTAGTCCTATGTCTCTGTGTTCGTATTTATTGGCGGGCCGAGGATAAATCATCCAATAAAGCGTGGAGTCTTTAAGTTCTTCTAATGCTGTTTAACGGAACTGATGAAATCTCTGTTGCATGTTCGTTCTCTATATTTCACCACCTCCTTCCATTGCATAACGACTTTACTAAACACGTTTTCCGTGTCCTTTATGCAGTTCACTGGACCCGCATTTGCAAGATGAACTCAAAAATTATCTAGTGTCCAAAGGAATCGAGGAGAGCTTTACCTATTCCGTTACGGTGTTAAGGACTCTGTTATTTTCAATAGTTAAGGGTTGTAAATAATAGCTTCTTTTGATGAGGGAGTGAAAGTAATAAAATGTTATAGTTTAGGGGGTGTTTATATAATTAAGTCAAATTTGAAATTTAAATGCACAAAGTTTCAATTTGTACCCGTGGGTTCAGCTTCTTCAGTAATCAGCGGCGATAGTTAACAACTGGGTGAACGACTGACTGACTTGAAGTCGGTAGCCACAGGCCACAGTTGACAACTGGGTGAACGAATGACTGACTTGAGGAGCCATTTCGTTTGACGTAATTTAGTTGGTTTGATTTTTGAGTTTTTGTATTTAGTAAATTTTTTTAATTGTTTGATTAATTTTTTTTTTAAATTCTTCTTAACGAAATAAGTTTAAAAATGTAAAAAAAATTATCTAATTTGTAACAAAGTTCACTAAGACAAAAACAATCAATCAAAATTAGAACATTTTTTTGTCTTTAATCTATTTATTTATTAATTTGAATATTTTTTTATATTTTTTTATCAATAGAAACCGAAAAAGCATAATTTTTTAATAAAAAAACGAAAAAAAAATTCGAATACCAAATCCGCTACAAAATCGGGAAAAAAAAAAAACTAAACCAAACTAGCCGTGAATTCTTGCCAGTTTTCATCTGTACAAGTCAAGACTCAAGTGGCTTGGCCAATTTCTGGACTAAGATCTTGATTTATTTTTATTATGTAATATTTTGATTGGTATACTTAGGCTCCGTTTGGAACAGACTTATTTTTATTTTTTTGTTTATTTTTAATTAAAATAAAGGCAGAAAAACAAAAAAGCCAAAAAATCTTGACTTTTCTAATAACAAGCTTAAAAAAGCTTGGCTTTTAAGTATTACCAAACGGAGCCTTAATGCACAAGGTTCTCATTACAATAAGATATGGAAGGGAAGGTAGGCAGACAGTTTTTTTTTTTTAAATAAAATTAGAGAATCTAATCTCCGTATTAGATTCTCGCTAGGGTTGATAAACAAACCAAACTACTTAAGTTGAGTTCGTGTTTGACTCGTTAAAAGTTTGTTTGAAATTGGTTTGTGACGTAAACAAACCAAACTCCATCGTGGTTTTTAATTTCGTTAAGTTTTCAAATTAAGTTTGAACTATTTATTACTCAAATTTATTTTTAATTTGTTCATGATCGATTTAATAAAAAATCGTTTAAAATTAATTCAACAAATTAAGTTCGAATATATTTATAAAACTTGTTAATTTTTTTTTTAAATGAAGCTTAAGCAAATCTACTGTTGGTCTCCTTTATATGTTCCTTAATTCTAGCATCATTGTTCGGGATTGAAAATGTTTGCCATTGTGACCCCTTTTTGTACGCAATACATACAAACCTCAGAAATTTTCCAATTGGTGGACAGCTAAACTGGTGGGTAACAATTTGAAAAGCCTCTCTCAAACGTCCGTGTTGACTTGGAATTCGGATCTTCTTGAAGTGATGTTTTGATAAAATATTTGTGAAGTGTATAAAATACGTTGTTTTATGTAATATATGATTAAAACGATGTCGTTTTAATTAATTATAAAACGATTCGGATCTTCTGAAGTGATGTTTTGATAAAATATTTTTGAAATGTATAAAATAATATCGTTTTGTACAATATATGATATGACAAAAACGACGTCGTTTTAATTAATCATAAAACGACGTCGTTTTATGATTAACAAACAAAATGACGTTATTTTGTATACTTCAGAAATATTTTATCAAAAAATCACTTCAGAGGATCCGAGCACTGATTGCCACGGAAGGGCACTTATTAATGATAATCTTGGAAATATTTTAAAGACTTAAGCTTTTTCTCTTAAAATCCACATTAATAAAATATTACCAAGTCTAAACATTCACTAATAAGTAGGGTCGGAGTCAAAATATTTATTTAGTAGAGTAAAACTCATAAAATTATATATAATTATGGGATGATAATGTATTTTTTTTTTCAATTGTGTCAAAAATGTATTGATAGTGCTTTTTTTTTTAAAGTGAGGTCACTTGACCCACTTGTCCGGCTTTGCCTCCTCCCATGGTAATAAGTAAGAAAAGTTTACATAATATATACTTTTACAAATCGCTGGTTATGAATAAAGAGGATTAGGGCCCATAGGAGGGAACGTTTTAGGGCAGGATGTGGGAATTAGGGCTATAGAGGATTAAAGGGATTCTATAGTGGCTTAATGGAGGCAATTTTCTCGCCATTTATGACGATATGTTGGGAATTCTTTTCCTTAGTATCTCGCATCATACCACTCTGTTACGTATCATGAGATGTTTCATCTTCTCGTCTATCTCGTGTATGAGCAAACTGTAGCTTCGCTTATTCTGTTAACGGAGTCAATTGCATTCGAACGGCGAATTGTCTGAGGTGGTTAAGTGTTCAATTTTATAGTTTAAGGGGGGTATAGTGCAACTCAGTCATAGTTGAGGAAGGGTATCTGTAAATTACCCTAATAAGTTTACATGCGTCATGCTTACCCACTGAGAACGTTTTTAATGAACGACCTGTACTGCCTGACATATTGCTCTATTAAAAACAGCGGGGGTCCCGCGGGAGGTAGTTTTTCAGGATCAGCTCCTCCCCACGTTTCATACCTCCCTCCGTACCTCTCTTTTGGTACAACGATCGATGATTCAAACCGTTCATTTAATAATCGACATTAATAAACGTCTATAAGAGTATGAATAAAAAAAATTTAACTTACAAATCAACGGCTAATATGATTGAAAACTTAAATCGTCTATGTTATAAAATAAAATACTATTTTTTTTGTGTTTATCGATGTTTGCTGAAGTTGACTTTTGGCATGAATGACTTTTACTGTAGTTTGTATAAGATGAACGATTCATATCATTAATATGAGCTTAAAAATGTGTCCCACAAAAGAAATTTAAAAATTCATGGAGGGATGTCACACACGTGTGACGTTGGGTAAGAAATTTCCAATTTATTGAATTTATAAAGATGATAGGATACTTTATAAATTATCATATAAATTATTTTAAAACCACATAAGCTACGAGTCAAGCTCAACTCATTTGAGATTGACTCGTTATGAAACAAGCCAAATTACGAATAACTCGAAAAAGCATATGGGACTTTAATTTGAAAAACTTTTGACGATAATATTTTCTAAAAATAAAAAACGTAAGAGACATGAGAGGATAGATTCACAAATAAAGCATATTTTCATAATAAAAAGTAGAAAATGTTAGTAGATAATAGATTACATTTTTCGATTACATTCCTCTCAATTTATTTGTCCCTTTTAAAAGTTTTGACTTTGTAAGAGAACTAGTAATTGCCCGTGCCCACGGACACTAGGTAAAAAAAAAATACATTTTAAACGTTAGATAAAAGATACATTACATGAATATACGAAGAGATATATTGCTACAAAATGAATAACAAATTAGAAATTACAATGATTTTAAAAAAGTTTTGCTAGTTTGGGAGAAATAAGAAAAAATGTGTTTTAGTTTTTTTGGGTGTGATTCTCACTAAAAAATGATTCAAGGGTTAAAAAATATATCCAAATTTATAATTTTTTTGTCCGTTGGATAAGAACCTATATGGGCCCCACACATGAAAGTGATATTTTTTGGGAGAAAAAAATAATCTCAGATGAAATCTCAGTCGTTAGATTAACTCAAATGAATTTCAACCGTAGATAGTGAAAAATAATTTTGAGATTCAAAATAAATTATGATTTATAATATAAATATACATTTAATACACTCAAAATCAAATAAGAGGTAATTCTCATTTCAAAAGTATTTCATGGCCATTTGCAAACGATAATTTGAAAAGATTGACACTTTCGACTTTTTAAAAACGAACAACTATTTTGAAACGTTCCAATATAATAACATAACCAAATAAATTGAGACTGATAGAATACTATATAAATCTTTCAAT
>BRYF01000012.1:3917500-3925000 GCA_030159135.1 Actinidia polygama
ATATTTTTAGACTAGCAAAAAAAAAAGTTAAAATATGGAAATAAAAAAGTAGCTAGACAAAATAGAGTTCTGAGTTTTTTGCCTTAGAGAGATCAGAGACATTGTCCGATGATTCCCACATTTTATTGCTATTTATCCATCGAATTTTCTCATATTTTAGTATTTTTGCACATATATTCTGTACAATTTAATCGTTATTTTGTGCGAGTAGGGTTAAAATATTTTGCTGATCAAAAAGAGCTAAAGACGATTGGAAGAGGCGAATAGGCGAGACGGAGATAATCAGAAATAATAGCGTTAAGGATTTTCAAGTTTAACCGGTTGAATTTGTAGGTTCAACTGGATGAGAACTTCAACCGGTTGAGCCCATTTTCAACCTGTTGAGAAAAGTCGCAGAGCACAATAAGTCAATTTTGAAAGCAGCTTTCTCCCTTCTTTTCATTCATGTCAGTCCTTTCTCTTTCAAGATCTAATCATAGTGAATAAATCTCAGCAACTAGAGAGTGTTTGGACTGGTAAGGGAGGGAGAGAGAGAGAGTTAGGTGGGCAAACCGGCAAAGTCTCTACTTTGCAGGCTGCTTGGACGAAGGGCAGTGAGCTGCAGAAAGCAGCTGGGGAAGAAAACGAGAGAGGAAGAAAAAATGGGCTCTCTCATTCTAAAAAGGAAGAGGGACTGACACTTTGGAAAAAGGATGCAGGATTAGGAAGGCCATGACGTGGGGCTGTCTTTGACAGCTTTTCTTGGCCTTGTAACTAGGATTCGGATTCGGGGCAGCGACCGCTGCGGGGAGGGAGCTCTTTGTAGGGATGTGGGGAACTAAAACGATGTTGTTTTGGTTGAATTTTATCCAAAACGATGTCGTTTTGTGTTTAAAAAATTCAATCCCAAAATAACGTCGTTTTTGGGTAATATATTTTTTAATATAAAACGACATCGTTTTGAGCAAAACGGAGTCAAAACGACTCCCCAGGAAGCCTCCCCGCATCATCCCCAAATCCCTAGGCTTCACACGCGAGAACCAGAGAGAGGAGGGATTGGTTGGCTGGAACTTTGGATCAGGAAAAAAAAAAAAGAGGAGACTTTTTCACTTTATTTTTCTTTTAATTTATGAGTAGTTTCTGCAATGTGAAATGATAGAACTTAAATCCAAACGTAATACTTAAAAAAAATAAAAGGAAAAATTAAAAGAATAACTCCAAAGTTTGATATTAGTAATAAATTAAATATTAACTTTTTAATTTTAATAAATTAAATTTTCATTTTTTAATTCGTCACAATTCGAACTATCCGTCCATCTCTATTTATGTAGTAGGTGATTCTCATCAAGACAATAAATAAACTAACGTAGCACGAACTGAGGTTTTTTTCCACCCAATCTCGAAACTCAAATCTTTATTTTACTCAATTTCTTCCAATTTCTCTAGTTCTTGTTTGTATATATTTTCTAATTATAGGGATTAGTGTTTTCCAAAGGATTGTGATGGATTAGAAAGTCTATTAAACGTAAAAATTTAGAATTTATTTTGTGACCAAAGGTCAAATCATGTGATATTTTTTTTTTTAATAATTTTTTCAAAAATAAATAAACAAAATGACTCAAGCTTAGACTATTTTCTATAGTCCATGTGCCAGAATGGAAGAAGCCTACTAGCATATTTAATTGGGATGGTCGGTCTTAGGCAAGCATAGGATTAGAAACTAGGCTTAATTTGACTTGGAGTCATGAGCACACTTGTGTAGACTTTTTGTTTTTGTTTTCTTTTTGTCCTTTTTTCTTTTTCCTTCTGTTGTGAATTTCTGTCCGATGGATTTTGATGGGGAAGTGCCCACCACATGGTGGGCTTGTAATGTTCAAACTCCTTGAGCTTGGGTCCAATCCCCTGACTTTGGCCAGGCTTAACTTTAGAAGACGTGGATCTAGAATTTGTTCTTTTTAGATTAGAACGAGTGCAGACCTGATCCTCGTAGATGTGAATCTCAAGTCTGACTCTCCTAGACATGAGATCCTAAGAAGGGCGTTACGCGTTAGCTTTCAGGGCTGGCAATGAGGAAAGACCTGACTACATAGAAGACATAGAAAGTAGGTCGGTAAGCAACTTGAGTAAGATTTGATTAAGATCAGTAAGGGTCTTCAAAAAGTCTACGGCCTATGGCCCATATAGCCCAAATTCAGGATAGTATGAGTTGGGTCTGAGTTCAATTTTGAAACTCGTGGCATTGTCTGTGATCCACCTCGAATACATTAATTTTTTTTACAACATTTTATATTTAAATGTAAAGAATCAAAATCTATGAATGATTCCATATAATTACGTATTAATTTTTTCATCATTTTATATTTTTTCATCTTTGATCCCTGTAGCTGTAGGCCCGGCCAAACCTGTAAACCTAGGCCCCTTAAGGCCCGTAGACAGGATTTGTGTTTCATCTTTTTGACTCATGAGCAGCCCAATCTGAACCCGATCCGATAAAAAATGAATTGAGTCAGCCCAACTCGACCCATTGCCGATCCTTACAAATGAGCAAGGACACGCTTGGTAACTGAAAGATATATATACACATCACATGTAACCCCTCCATCACCATAACGATTTTCGAGATTCAAGAAAAAGTTGCTCCACGTTGCAGTACCACATAGAAAGAGAAAGTTAAAAAGACTCATAGAGATAATAAACTCAACTAGAAAAGTAGAGACTCAACCCAAACTCAGGTAAACCAAATATTGTTACCCTAAACCCTAATTCATCTCCTATCTTCTTCTTCAAGTTTGGTAACTAAAGTGTTGGAAGACTTTTGGCTGGTACCAACACTCGTGCCTCTAGAACTCACTTTTCCTTTACTCTTAGGTGTTTACAGATCAATCTTGTACCAGGGAAGCCATAACACCATCAAGTTTGTTTGTGTAGGTCTCTATCTTACACCACAACGTTAATTGAAAAATATTTATGCATCAATTGGAGTAAGATGTTAAATCATCCCCAATTGCAGCAATGGATTTAGCACAATGGTGGGTCCACTGTCAGATGCTCATTTTAATCTCTACACATATAAACCATTTTATGCATTTTATGCTCGACTTTGGCCAATTAAAATGGGTCCCAGACTCATATAATATACATTTTAACTAGTTTATTGGAGTATGCATTTACTTTCTAAAATAGCAAACACTTAATTAGAAAAAGAGCGGTTAATAGGCTCTTTAGTATACACTTTTGGAGAGGTCACCCTAGAAACTCTAAGAAAACTAAAAACTTTTGAAACATAATTGAGTTTTGAGCCTTCCAAAAGAAAATGGAGCATAATGATAAATAGCTTAGCATGTAAATCAGTAAATTGTACTTTCTACCTTAAGCTTACCCATTTTCTCACTTTGGCCCGTAAAGAATCTTTTTTGTTTGTCCAATTTGGTCCATCATTTATTAAATTATTTGAAATTGAGTCCATAAACCAACAACGGTACTCAAAAGTTACTAACGGAATTTGACACATGGTGCCACATGTATGTACTACACAAACATATTCCCAATTTAATGCCACCTGCCTAGATCCAAAAGCACCCAGACCAAATAGAGCTTTGCCCATACACCACACTAACCCAAACCCAAACCCACCCCCACCCCACCCCTCTCTCACTTCTCTTTCTCTCTCTTTCTTCCTCAAGCCTCAGCCAAGAAGATTAGAGATTTAGAGAACTAGAGGTGACTATTATAGCTAGGGTTGGCTTTGATTGTTGGCATGACATTCTTGGTGCAAAATTTTAACCAAAACATGCACAAAATCTTTAAATGATAGACTTGGGTTTTTGAATTTTGATTCCTACAACAAGAAATGAGTGGTAGATTGAGATGAAGGGTTTAGGGTTATCAAATTGGATGAGATATTTGGAGTTCATAGAGAGACCACATCCTAGTGTCAAATTATCAACGATGGTGTTAGGGGCTGGAGGATGGATGTAACGGATGTGGTGGGGTTTAGGATGGGTGTGTGTGGTAGTGGTGGTGGGGAATGGAGATTGGATAAAGAGGGAAGAGGAAAGAAGGCAATGGGGAGGAAACGTTAGTGGGGTGACTGAGGGATGAGATGTTTGTTGAGGAGGTGGGTGATGGAGGGTTTGTAGGTGGTAGACTAGAAGCAAGGTGGTTTGGAGCTAGGGGGTGGTGGTGGTTGGTAAAATGGGTTGAGTTTGTGGTTTTTACGGTGAGTTTAGATCCTGGCCTAGGTAGGTCGACATCTGGGTTAGATTTGCCACATGGCTTAGCACACGTCATTAAGTGGCATTTCCCATTAAAATCGGATGTGCATTTGTAACGGGGCTAAATTGGGAACAATCAGATAGCTTAAGGATCAAATAAGGCAAAAAGTTCTTTAAAGTCCAAAGTGGGAAAATGGGTATACTTAATGAGGATACCGTGTAGTTTACTTTATTTTTTGTGAGTGAAAAAAAGGAAACTAGATAAACAAATAGTTTTGATTTTTTTTTTGAAGGAAATAATTTTCTTTTAATTTTTATTTGAATAACAAAAAAGATGGTTTGTTTATGAAAACTTTTACATGATAAACATGTTATGCTGAAACTCAGGGTTGACTTAGTGATCTAGACATGAGATTTGAAAGTGTGTGTTTTTCAAAAGTTTTAAGTTTGAAACATCTTACGTGCTATCAATTCCTGAGTTAAGTCAGTCCATATGAGACTTTACTCCGAATTTTAATCGGGTCTCTCATTAGTGGATGATAGCATTGATCTCTAAGATTAGTCCGTTCTTGACTGGATACCGAATTATAAATAAAAACATTTTATGCTGAGCTCCTCCTAGGCATGGGCACGCTGGGCGATACTTGCCGTTCCTTGTTCACAAGCATGATGAATGCCTAATGTAGTGCATAGACAATAGACATAGAATACATACATTATTTTCTGTACTTTATGGAAAGAAATTCAACTACATAGATAATTAATTAGTGTTAATCAAATGATGTCTAAGATATAGCTGACAAATTGGTGTCATTATAGCCATTTTAAGAAAGGGACTGATGAAAAGCATAAAATTGGATAGATAAGAACATATTATACATACACACATATATATATATACCTAATAAATTTTTTTTTATCAATAATGGCTGTAACTACTTGTTTCCGAATTCGTTCAAAAATGATCATCCATGTATTTTTTTTACACTCTTTTATCATTTTTTAAAAAAGATAAAAATATTTTTTTTCTTATTATGCAAAATTATAAAACTGTGGCTTCATTTAACGACACACTTTTCTATATAATGCTTCTTACACTATTTTTTCTCTAATTTATATCAACCATGTATATATTTTTATGCAGGCATATGTGTGTGTATTATATTCATAATTTTTTAAAAATAATTTTCAAGGAGGGGATGGTTGGTAAGATCTTCTTCATTGATTTTCATCTAAAAGGAAACCTTAATGGGGCAATAATGCCTTATTGACAATTACATAATTATCATTTCAAGACCAACACTATTAACTTGGTATGATTAAGTTTAGTGAATTTAGGCAAGTTGTTCTAACATCAACTTGGTAGGACCCCATGAAAATTAAAATGGATTTTGATACAACCCATAAAAAGCAAAGATCATCCAATTAATCCAAAAGCTAGAAATAGGATAGTGTGTTTCTCCCCCAATCATCATCCTCTGTACTGCTAAACTTCAATAAGTCAATAATTCCAAGTTTCATGATTTTCAAGGGTACTTTACAAAACCATAATTCCCAAATTTATGGTTTTCAATGGTGGTCATTATGAGCTTAATCAAAATTGTGGTAAAAGATATTTGTCCTCAAAATTCTTGCATTCTTGACTCGGACATATCCACAATTCTTTGGAACCGAGCGAAGAATTAGCAATTTCATTTAATATATATTATTTAATTTATACACAATAAGACGCAAACCAATGGAATTATTTTCTAAATTATACTGCATTTTTAAATAAATAAAAAAATCAAAGGGACGTGGGATCTCCTCCTATGCCTCTCCTTGAATTTATTTATCGCTGCTTTTTGTAGTAAAAGTGAGTATAATGGTGATTACCATATTCGCCAACAAGTAGTATTACCAATCAATTATAAAACATTTTAGGTTTATAAGCTAGGGTTTAGGCCCTTTAGGTGCTCGGCTCTCCTCTAGAGCCCTATCCCCTTCCAAACTCCTTCTCCACTCCCGAACTCACATTAATAATTTGAATCGTTTCTCTCATAGTCCTCGTTTTGAAGGTCGTCCATATAAAAATTTAATTTTATTAAAAATTTATAAACACAGAAACAACTGCATTTTTATTTAAAAAAAGTAACAGTTTAAGTTTATAGTTATATATGTTGTTCATTTTATAAAATAACATGCAATTTGTTATTGATGTTTAATGGCTGATTTTTTGCATTTATAACTTACACAACGAGGTTACAAGATGAACTGTTCGAATCATCCACCTGAGATCAGAAGTGAGGTCCATATGAGGAGTTTTGGAGAAGTATGGAAGTGAGCCGGACCCGCCTTTTTAAACGTATGCGACAAAATAGAGGAGGCTATTACAGTTGATAAGCCATACGAAATGAAAAAGATTAGTGTTTTTTTGGCCTTCTTCTTATCAGTCAAATTAAACTCATCATGTTACCATTTTGATCCCAACAATTCTATAATTCATTAGTAATAGAAAAATCAAATGCCATTTGAAGGGTAATATGGTAATTTGGCATAATAAAGGGAAAAAACATATATTTCCCCAACACTTGAGCCCAAAATCTAAATCAAAAAATCAAATTAGTTTAGTTTTTAGAATAAACTTTGCAGTACAATTTTTCAAAAACTATATTTGAAAATAAAAAAATTATTGTTTTCATATATTAACTATTTTTAAGCATGGATTTTTCATTATTCGGAGATATTTAGTGTTTTCTCAATAATGTATACTTTCTTGAAAAAGTTTCCATAATTTTTTTTAAAAAACTATCAATCAAACAAATTTTCTAAAATTATTTTGCAAAAAAGATTCTTAAACCAAACAGGGCTACTAGCTTTTATATTTTATTCTTAAAATTAAAAACAAAAAAAATCCGAATGAATTATTATATACTTACATGTTCACAATTAGACAGTACTATTTCTAGAACAGTGGTGCTTGGATACTCCATAACTCACCGAATGAATTACTTTCATAAAAAATTTCATGAATTTACAAGTTTTAAGCGGGATTACGCATATGGCCCACATAGTTAAACAAATAAGTAGGTAAAAGTAGGATTTGGGGTCATTCTAGGCTTTTTATTTGTCATTTCACACCAATCTAATCTTTTATGCATACTACTTGAGAGTCAATTTAATGAATAAACAAAAAATAAAAAAATCTTCATTTAGATGTTTTAATAAATGGAAAAAAATTGAATGACATATAATCAGAAATTTTTATTAGGAATTTATATAAATTTATATAAATTACATCTGAGTAGATGTTATTTAAATTTGGGAC